>CATIWR010306017.1:0-13697 GCA_949677035.1 Omphalea diandra | reverse complement strand
ATATATATATATATATATATATATATATATATATATATATATATATATATATATATAATTTAAGGTCTACTACTCATTAGGATCCCTATAATTAAGCTATCTACAAATACTACCTGTATTAGTTACAACCTGTAATTACTTCCACTAACATGTATAAAAATTTTCCAATTAGAGCCCATGCATTTTACTTTGGATGATTCAGTAACTTTTAAGGTACACATAAGCATGCAGGACAAGCAAATACTTCAATCTTATCTATGCTTAATAGAAAACCGGAGCAAAAGTGTCGAGTTGAATGCCCATCCCATTGATCCAACAAACTGAAACAAGTTATAGAAAGATTTAACTTGTTTAGCAGTTCATCACAAGTCAGAGATGTAAAAATTTGATCTCAAATTAGTGGCTAAACAACAAAAAACCTACAACAATTATTTAGAAACTTATCAACGAAGATCTTGAACCACTGTAAGGCCTAATGCAAATTTAAATCCAAATTTTTGTGTGTCAGTGTGATTCTAGCCAAAGCTAAAATAAGCCAGAATAATAAAAATGAGTGCAATGTTAGTCTAACTCATGTCTTGATTAAAATTGATAGAGTATAGGCCATAATCGTAAATTACATAAACATAAAAAAACATTCCAATCAAATTCCGCTATCTTTGACACAAATTTCACCAAAAATTACACCATAAATATATAGACTGGGCTAGCATTGCACTCAATTTCATAATTATCGTATATTTTGGCAATTTTTAAAACTTAAGCCAGAATCACATTGACATGCAATTGGGCCAAAAATAAAAATGTTACTCCTTTTCTGCTATGGATCTCAATTCTATGCTATGCATCTCCAACTCCAACATCATTAAATACAGTAGAAGCAAAACACAATCAAACGACTAAGTTTTTCATATCAGGAAAAGGGATTGGGGAGTTATAACCCATCTGAAGGGCGTTTGTCAATTGAACTGTTAATTCAACAACTTATTTTGTTCACAAAATATATCATGGCAATATCCACCATGCCAATTAACATCACAAGAAGCATTAGGAGGCAAAAAGATTCATATAGTCATCCTTGGACCGTAGAAATTTGAAATAACCAATTCCAACAAGTATAATTGAAAGAAAACTAAATAATTATCAAACAAATCAAACATACCGACAAGTTATGCACAATCACATTTTGAACATCTTGCATCTGCAACTCGGCCTGTGAAAAGATAAAAACAAATGAGAAGAATCCCATCTTGAATAACTTTTTAAAGATACCGCTTACGCTAATATATTGATCAGTTTCCTAATATCTACATAAAACGATCACAAATGGGACAAGTTAATGCACACAAGAAATTCAAGAAAATTCAAATTCAAAGACCCAAGCTCTGCATTATGGTCAAGGTTTAATTGAGTTCATTGAGGAAATTATAGAATACTTGCTACTCATTTTACAGTTATCTTTACATGTCTACTTAAACGAATAAGTTACTAGTCCAGTACTTTAAGTCTCAAGGACACAATCTTGTAATTTTTATATCTGATCGAAAAAGGTATCCAGATTTCTTCGTGAATATGTATATTTAATTTAGAGTCTCAACTAGAGTCTTTCTGGTTTAGGGTCTTTTAATTTAATTTAGAGTCTGGTTTAGAGTCTTCCAGATTTCTTCGTGAATATGTATATTTAATTTAGAGTCTTTATTAGAGTCTTTCTGGTTTAGATTAACGTAAATTTCCTTTCTGGTTTAGATTAACAATCTTGTAACTTTTTTATTTTATTTTACGGTCCAACAATGTTGGTTACAGTGCCTAAACAACCTTGCAAACAACCCCATAAACTTTCATCCTTGCCTAATTTCAACTCTTAAACCTATTTCCTTTAGAACACTAAATGTTCCCAAATTCTTACCCTATTCTATCACTTTGAATAAGCCCTAACTCCAAATTAAATAATCAGCCTGCAATCTGTCCTGCTATAAGATAATTTATAATGTGTAAAATGATTGTCATCTGTCTAAAGAAACTTTTTCCATCTCCACCCCAAAATTTCTAAATAGTCAATCCACCACAACAAGATGTAGCTTTTGTCAGGTTCATAAACTGCAGTTTACTGCAGCACTGCAGTTTGGGCAGAGGCAATTTTCTGCTGCTTTGTTGCAAATTTCTGCATTTTTTTTTTTTTGAACAGACAAATTTCTGCAATTTATTGTAAGGTTTTTGACTATTTTTGTCCTAGTAGAGCAATTGTTTATTGGTAATGAATTGATGTTCAAATGCTCAAACAAACAGATAAAAAACACTTCATTTCACTCATAGTCACAAACAAAAATTTATTTTAATACAGATTTTATGCAAATCAGTCTTGGATTGTGGTCTAATTACTAAATCCATACTTTTTATGATTGTCTATAATTATACATCTATTGAAATTTATGCAAATCTTTCTTAGTCTTTACCTTCATGTGTACATCAAATCCATACTTTTTCTTGTACAAAAGATTTTTTTGCAGCAATAAAAGTGTTAAATAAATTTTGTGTTGTATTTTCTTATAAAATTGTATATTCAGTCCTGCATCCTGAGCAACATTCGAAAGCATACATTAAGGCAAATTCTTGTATAAATTAAGATGATCAATATATCTATTACAAGAATAATGTACATATAAGATTAAATCATGTTGTATTCTTTCTTATCTTTAAGGCAGATGCTTGCATAGGCCAGGTCGTTTTTATGAAATAATTTGAATAATTGCATTCAACAATCTCATTTTCAAGAATTATTTATTTTATTCAGGCCTTCTCATTTTACTACCATAGATGGTAGTAGAAGCAGTAGCTCTAGCCATAGTGCCACTAATATGACATAAAAACATAGAAATAATGATAATTGTCCTTTGTAGCAATATATCGCTAAAGTTTAGAGAACAGGGGAAGGACAAGGTAATGTGAAATGGATGTGTAATTTTTGTCATCAAGAAAAGCAAGTGACTTACACTGAGTAAACATTCATTTGTTAAAAATTAGTGGGAACGGAATTGGTGTTTGTAAGAAGATGGGAGTTGAAAATATATATGAAATGAGAAAACTCCAAGATAAGGTTATGACTAGAATCTCTAATGCACAACTTAAATGAGTTTCTTTGCATATTACTACCAACAACACTACTCAGAGTCCTGTCTATAAATGGACCAAATGCTTCAAATGCTTTAAAGAGGAGAAGAGTTGATTCTCCTCTTGCTAAAACTTTTGACATGCCAACTAGAAATCAACTAGATAAAGAGATTGCTAAAATGTTTTTTACTGAAGAGCCTTTTAATTTAGCAAGAAATCCATATTACATTAGTCCTTATTCATTTGTTGCTAATCATCCTTTGGGTGGCTATATACCTCTTGGTTATAAGAAATTGAGAACCACATTACTTCAGCGAGAAATGGCACATGTAAAGAGAATAGATCCTATACAAAAGGGTGATAACATCGTGATTGATAAATAGAGTGACCCACAAAGGAGACATTTGATTAATGTAATGTTGTTTGTGACTCTAGTATTATGTTTGTTAAAGTTGTGGATTGTTTAGATGAGGGAAAGGACAAGCATTTTATTGCTAATTTGTTGACAGATGTTATTAACGAAGTTGGTCATCAAAAATTGGTCCAAACCATTACTAATAATGCTAGAAATTGTAAAGTTGCTGAAGAAATAATAGAAGGCTTTTTTCCACATATTTATTGGACTTCATGAATTGTTCATACTCTTAATCTTGCTTTGAAGATTAAAAACGTGGAAACTTATCAAGAAACATATGATGAGTGTCATTAGATCACTGAAGTGCATGGAGATGCTCTGTAATCAAGAACTTCGTAATGAACCATTCAATAAGGATTGTTATGTTTAATAGATTTAGCTCATTGAAGTTGCTTTCCACTGTTGATACTTGCTTTGTTTCTATTATTGTTATGCTTAAGAGATTTAAGCTTATTAAATGTGCTTTAAAAGCAATGGTTATGAGTGATGAATGGACAGCATGCCAAGAAGATGATCAAGGAAAAGCTAAATTTGTTCATAAAAAGTGGTGGATGAAAATTGGTAGAAGAAAGTCACTTACATTCTTGATTTCACTAGATCTATTTATGACATGATTAGAGTTAATACTCCACTTCACTGCCCCAAGGTAAACTTTAGTTTAAATTCTTTAGTTCCTTCTTGCCAAGCCATTTTTTTTGGATTTGTATTTTTTTGAAGGTTTTATAGTAATAAATGGCTTCAAGAAAGAGAAAATAGAATGTCTCCATATATAGATAGGGAAGTATTTATAGAAAGAAATAAATATTTTAAGAGGATTTTTTTTCTACAAATGAGCATGGTAAAGCTTGTGATGAGTATGCTAATTTTTATCTGAAAAGTGGGTCACTTGGTAATCCAGATTCTATTGGTGGTAGGTATGACAATGACTCTATGAAATGATGGGCATGCTATGGTTCAAGTGCACCTTTGCGTCAAAGGTTGGCTTTTAGAGTGTTTGGACAACCTACTTCTTCTTTTTCTTCTCGTGAAAAGAATCAGAATACTTATTCATTTATTCATTCATTTAGAAGGAATAAATTAACTCCAAAACATACTAAAGATTTAGTTTTTGTTCACAACAATCTTCGTCTTTTGTCAAGGAGCACTCCCTACTATTATAATGAGAACACTAAAAAGTGGAATGTTAGTGGTGATGACTTAGTGAGCATAGAAGACATTGGTGTTCTTGAGTTTGTTGACCTATCTGTAGATGAACCATAATTGGAGTCTGTATTTTTCAATGAAATACAAATGGAAGTATGAAAAAGGAGAATGACGAAGTTTAAGAAGTTTAATAAATTTTTGACATTGTATTTTCTATTTTGAATGAATTTTCTAATATTAATTTTAATTATGAAACTTGTTAACAATTAATATTTATTTTTTGAATACATGGTTTGTTCTTATCGTCTTACTTATTTTTTATAACTAAATAGATAATTATTTTTCATAGCATTGTTTTGTATGATTTGATTATTTTTTGCTTTAATGATAATTATAAATCTATATATAAAAGAAAAAATATTTATAAATGTATTCCCATATTTTTTTATATTTACACATTTTCTCCATGTTTTATTTCCTATATTTTTGAAAATTATCGTTTTTCATCTCCGTTTTTGCATTTCTCATTTACATACTATCTAAATTCTAAGTTTTAAGGAATTGTGGGAGATGACAATTTGCTATCTAAGTCAACCAATTCTATCAAAACTGCACCATAGGGTTCAGTTTTGAGGAGCTTGTGCCTCCTCCACCTTCCATTACTATTGCCGACACCAATAAGATTATGCAACTACAAAAACTCTAGGGTTAAGGTTTCCTAAGTGTAAAGAACCGTTGTCCCAATTGTGGTGATTGGGTTTGAATGGGTTATGGTTTCCTAGAGTTTAGGATTAAGGAATCCTAATGCAATTATGATTAGATTTTGATGTTATCTTTTAGTTATTTTATTTTCCTTCTCCTCAATGAATTTTATTTTAATTATTTAATCAGACAAGATTATGTTTAAATTAATTTGATTAGTTAAAATTAGTTTTATCAATAAAATAAAACTATTACTACTTATAGAAGGAGCTAAAAAACGAAGGAGGAATCTTATTAGATAAGGACACGATAATGACAAAAACATTGTTTTCCAAATTGGTTAAAGAAAGACAACTAAATTCTAATTGGATTAGAATACGATATAATACAAAATTATCCATATTAATTAAAAAATATTTTATTAATTATTTTACTTGTTCAAAATTATTTTATTGAAATAACTATTTAGTTGCTATGAATGTAATTTATTATTTAAATTCAAATATTCCTTATCCAATAAATTAAATTTATTTGGCTAATATAATTTAGTATGCATTATTATTCTAAAATATGTTTTAAAATAATAATAGAGCTTGAATTTCAAATTTATAGTTTTTAGATTTAATTTAAGTTTGATATACTTAAGGCATATAAAATCAATAGAATTTATTTATGATTTTATTTTATGTATATTTAATTTGATTAGATGATGCATGAAGGATGATTATATACATTTAAGACCTAAATGATATGCATGGTTAAATGCATATTCTTTTTGGATTTATTTGATAAATAAGGATTGTGTGCCCTTCCCCTCTTTTTCTTGGTGTTGTAAAAGTTCTCACCTCATTCCCCTCGAATGTAACTCGAGGTTTCTCTAATAATTATTTATTAAAAAGATAATAGAATATAACTAAAAATAGTTTTTGTAACTTAGAGATCATGAAAAGAGCTAAGAAGGACATGAAGATAATTTCCTATGATAGTGATTGATAAAAAATAAAGTTAATGGTAATTTAAATCCAAATCTTAACATGTCAGTGTGATTCAAGCTCAAGTTTAAAAATTATCAAAATAAGTCAGAATCATGAAATTGGTGCTAATGTTAGCTCAACATATATCTCAACCAAAATTAATAATAATATAATAGGCCCAAATTGTGAAATGTGTAAATATAAAAGATATTTCAATCAAATCACATTATCTTCTGACACAAATTTCACTAGAAATTGTCCCACAAATACATGAGTTGGCGAACATTACACTAAATTTCATGATTCTGACCTATTTTGACAATTTTTAAAGTTGGGTTTAGAATCGTACTGACACGCAAATGTTTGGATTTAAATTACTATTAGGCCAAAAATAAAATACTTAGGTTTGACCATCTAGTTTCTTCATGGCTCAAAGGAAACTAACTTAGATGATATGTCCATAATCATCTCATTAAATTGGATGTTTAGATTTCTATTTGATATATATAGTCGATATGTACGTATGTATCCAACGATGCTAATGCATGAGATTTATCATAACCAATATATGATCCTCAATAAGATAAAACTAACAAAAAATCCCTCAGTAATAAGTACAATGTCTTTCACTGTTGTAGCACAAACCCAAAGTTCTTTTTTAGTGTTAGTTTGACCAACCCTCGCTAAGATTTCTTTGACTCGAATATGCATCGTGCTATAATAGTGAATCCTACTTAATTAATTTTATGTACTTCAAAATCGCCCTTATGTTGAATGCATGAGTTTAGATGCACGATAGGATAAACACAATGTGTTTTGACAAGAAGTTATCGCCAAATTGATCTAAAAGTCACATATGATGTAATTGATACAAGATATACCTTAAACATTTTATTTGATTTGTTCTGCCCTAGCCAACATTAAGCAAATGAAAGGATCCTAACCCACTAAGAATTTTATCCGCGCAAATTCTCATTTAATAGTGAGGGCTATTAAATTGAATTAAATTAAAGATCTAGTGACATACATTGTGAATGACACCAATTTATTTTATCTTTAGGTTAATAAAACAATATAAATAATAATAAATGATTGCATATCATATAAGATGCTAAAACTCATTAGACCAAATTTCTTGGACTAAAAAATCTTGAGAATTTTTCTCAAGCATATTATTGTATATCTAGATGTTTTTCACCCATCCTTGTTGAGGATACAAGTGAACATAGTTATTAAAGGCGCAAGGAGCACCAAGGCACTAAGGGATTTTAGAGCCTAGGCGCATGCGCGTGCCTGAGTGACATGAAGCACAAAAATAAAAAATTAAAAAAATTATAAATTTTATCATTAAACTACTAGTAAAGTGATATAATATTATAACTATTAATATTCAATACACATTAAATAATAACAGAAAAAAACACAAAAAAAAAAAAGAAAACTTAATAAAGGTTTCAAATTCTAAACACACAAGACTCCTAAATTTACCAAAGACTTAAAATCCTAAACACACAAGAGCTTATTATTTCTTCTTCTTTCTTCTTCTTCTTCTTCTGTTTTTTCAGCAGTTATCTTCTTCTTCTGTTTTTTCTTCTTCTTTCTTCTTCTTCTTCTTTTGTTTTTTCAGCAGTTATCTTCTTCTTCTGTTTTTTCTTCTTCTTCTTCTGTTTTTTTTTTTTCTTCTTCTTCTTCTTCCTCCGTTTTTTCAGCATTTTTCTTCTTCTATCTTTTCTTTTTCTTTCTTCTTCTGTTTTTTCAGCAGTTTTCTTCTTCATCTATTTTTTATGCAGAATTTCTTCTTCTTCTTCTATTTATTTTTTGGCTGGAGCAAATCCCTTTCTTGCCCTAATCTTCTATTTTTTGTTTTTCTTTTCTATTGTTGGAGCAGCCTTATCGTTGCTTTTCTTTTATCTTTTCTTGAAATAATCAACTGTGCTAAAGTTTACTAAAAAACCTTTTTAATTTTAAATCAATAGTCCAGATTTACTTAGACATAAAAAAAATGCATAAATTGTCACAAAGGTGCACCTTTAAGCTGCCTCGCCTGAGGCTCAAGGCGCGCGCCTTTGTGCGCCCGCCTTTGGCTTTCTAAGGCGCAAAGGCTGGCGCCTGGTGCACCTTGCGCCTCAACTATCCAAGTGAATAAGTGTTATGTAAGTTAACATTTGATATTAACTAACATAACACTTGGATTAAAAGCACAGTTAACATTCATACTTGGATTAAAAGCATAGTAAATATTCATACTAAAATTTGTTTGATACGCAAACTATAAGTATGAACAAGAACAACCACTATGTATCTTCTAAAGAAGAGTTGCAAAGTGTCTTATAAGCTTATAAAAGAAATATTAATGAATTTCCTACTTCAAACATCATTTGATAATGATCAAATGGCATCGACATCTTATCAACTTTCTTAAATATATGATATATTATCTCACAGTTGATGTGTAGGGAGTGAAAAGAAATAGAATGTTAAGCAAAGATTTATAGGATATGCAAGTTTGAGAATAAAATAATGATTACTATATTTAAAATTTGAAATCCATAAATACAAACAGGTGTAGAACTAAATAAAGCTTATTAAGTCCTAGATGCTTTGGAATCATCAATTCTATTTACAAGTGTAGTAAATGGAAATTAAGTTCATTAATAAAGAAAAGTTGTTTCTTATCATAGAGAATGATAATTATAAATCTACAGGCAATACAAAAGAGTTTGTATGAACTTGATTTATAAATGACCATACTAAACATTGAGTGTAAGATAAATGAAAATTAAGAATCATTCTTAAATTTTGTAATAGAGATAGAATTAATATGCAACAAATAATGACTAAAATACATAGTGCTGTATAGGCCTTAGTTCATGCAAAAATTAATTGTATTACATTGGATATGGCACATTTCATAAAGTGCTATAGTAATCCTTCTTTATCTTTAGATAACGACCCATTGTGAATGTTTTAAATTTATTTCCAATCGAATTAGTTGACAAAAGTTCTTATATGAAATGATGTAAGGATCACACATCTGTCTTACTTAATTTGATCATGTGATGCTTATGAGAAGCAATATTATAAGTTTATGATATATCCAATAGGGGTTATAAGATAATCATCTATCTTCGTTTTGAATTAAAATGTTTATCTCAAAAAGACATACCAATCTTTAAAGAAACTAGAGCCTCAAATGAAAAATGAAATACTGAAATTGTAGGTAGAACTTGAAATAGTTCAAGTACTATAAACTAAAATATGGAACTAATAGCTTTAGGTTAATGTATTGGACGCCCAGTGGTAAGCATGATAAACACAAATCCTCAAGTAAAGGTAATTCATGTCATGAATTATATATTTGATATAGATCAATTTAAAGTTAAAATGACATAGTCCTCATTTGATGAGACTACTTATTATGAGTAATCAATATTTGATATTGATTCTTGACTCAAGTATAAGGATACTAAGCCATCATAACAATTAAAAAGTTATAAAATAAAGTGTTGTTTAAGAACTTTATAGATATGCTTAAATCACAAAGATGTTTATGAATTTATGCAAATCTTGGGAAATTGATACATTCATATTAATAATGTAATCAATTGGTTTGATTTCATTAATAATGGATGAATTTTGTGTTCATGAGAAAGTTAAATGGTGTAGTTTATTTTCTTAAAAGTTCTATACTGTAAAAATTTTACTTTAGTGAATATAAAGTACAATGATACAAATTTATAGACAATTGTAAGTCCAAGGAATTTACCAACCATAGATATGAAAGAAACAACATACAAATTGTGAGCTTTGTATCTATAGTGATAGATCTTGATAGTTGAACTTTCTAATCCATTTACATGTAGTATATGCTAAAGTAGTTTGGCAAACAAAATCAAAAGAAAGAGTTCTTTCCATAATAAGTATAGAATCAATCTCTCAAGTGAGTAGCATTGAGAGAGATGAAATGAATGATATTCATATGGGATGTGATCCGTGAATCTTAATCTTGTGAAGATTAAAGATGAATACTTCTACAGCTATGTCTTAAGTACAACTACTTCTACAGCTATGTCTTAAGTACAACTCTTTTGTTTGAGACAACAAAAGGAGAAGATTTAGATCAAGTAATTCATCATAGAATGAATAACAGTTTGAATTCAAGCATTGTTGAAGAGTAATGTACAATTGTAACAATGCAACCATTATTGAAACCAAAAGGTCTCATGATTAATCTAGAAATATACTTAGAACAAATTTATTTGATTATTAAGATAATAAATAGAGATAAACAGTAAGAAACCCATGAAATAAGATCTTGTAAAATTACTCTTACTAGAGCCACGCTCCAATAATATCTCCATTAGATAGATGATGCATAGGATATATAGATGATTGGTTCTAGTGGAAGTAAGAGATGTTGGTATATGCTCTTGAGCCAATATATTAGCAGCTCATGTACATGTTCATGTAATATGTGTTAATTATCATATAGGCACCTTCATCTTTTGATAAATTGCTATTTGTGAGATGTAGTTATCCAATCTTTTACATAATAAATAAAATGAAGTCTATGAAATGCACACAGTTTGCAAAGGCAGCTTGGAATATCCATTGCGTTAAAGTATCATCCTAAATGTTCCTAGTCAATGTACAATCAAGAATGGATGTCGATAATGTTATTGAGATTAGTATATGTATGTTCATTCCTTGAGGGTCAAGGAAGTTACTCATCCTATATGTAGAAGTATGCAAGATACTTGGGACATGCATATAGGAGGATTGATAAAGAACACGTTCACTAAACAATCCACAAAAAATAGCTATATGAAATAATATATATACTTATAGTCTATTATATGTATATATTGTGTGGTGTAACTAGTTTTTTAACTTAAGAACCATAGTGTCTTGTTAAAGAATTTATATGCTTTGATTTATGGTTTTAGTTGTCTTAATCAACTATCACTCATAAACCATGTTTTGGGAATAGCATATTGAGTATAGCATGAACTCAAAAGAGATAATGAATGTTCAAGATAGAATTCATTGACCTAAGTATTTAAGGCATGTCCTACTAGTTGGCTCCTAGTATCGACAATTAAATCCTTGGCCAAGGTAGAATGATTTGATCATTTCTAATTACTATTCAAGATAGAATTCATTGACCTAAGCATTTAGGACATGTTCTATTAGTGATTTCTAGTATCAACTATGATCCTTGGGCAAGGTAGAATCATATGATCATTGCTAAGTCAAAAAAAATTACCATAGTTTGAAAAAACACAATTCAAACTAATGTATTCCGTATAATCATACCAATATATAGAATAAATACTATTCAATATTCTATTGTTTGATTAGGACACCTTCAATGAAAGAACCAAATTATACTAATAATCATTTTCCTAATAGTTAAAATGGTATTAATCATTCATAACCATATTGATTTATCATATCATGTATGGTAGACAACAACCATAATCTTTAAATATGAGGTCAATTAATTAGAGAACGGATGAAAAGTTAAATTATTTATCTTATTCTAAATAGAGCTAATGGTAATTTAAATCCAAAATTTTGTAAATTAGTGCGATTTTGACCCAAACTTTAAAAATTGTCAAAATAAGTCAAAATTATGAAATTGAATGCAATGTTAGCCCAATACTGTTTTGGTCACAATTAATAATAGCATGATAGGCTAAAATCATACATAAACATAAAACGCATATTAATCAAATTTCATCATCTTTTGATATAAATTTCACTAAAAATTACACTATAAATACATTGGTTAGGCTAATATTGTACTCAATTTCATAACTCTAACATATTTTGGCAATTTTTAAAGATTTGGTCAAAATCGCACTGACATGCAAAAGTTTATATTTAAATTACCATCACGTCTCTTAAATATGTTTATAGAACTATGACTCATACTCATTAAGTTAGGAAGCCTATAGGATCATATACACAAGGATTAAATATAAAATATTAAATCAGATCAAGTACAACTCAACTAGAATAAGTTTCAATGATTAAATAATTAATTATAACTATTTAACAAATAGAGAGACATAACAGTAATTTAGCCACATGGGCCAAATTCTCCTGATATGATTAAGGTTTTAAGGAGCTCCTATATATACATTAGAAACTTATAATGGCCAGTTATGAGAGAGTACATAACATTTTTAAGAAATTTTCTTGATACTAATCTAAAAATAAAGAGAAACTTTCTTGATTCTAATCTAAATTAGCCACCTCCCTGTCCCATTAAGCCTTGCCAAAATTAAGCCATTGGATTCTTTCATCTTGGTTATATGGATACTTGTAGAGGTCATGCCTCATCTCAAATTGACAGCTATAGTTTGCTACAACCCAACTGCAAGAAGGTGGTAAAAGTTTTAGCGGAACATTTGACTACACCAAAAGGGTAATAGTTTATGTTCTTGATTATCATAGCAACTCAATGTAATCCATGGGTTTGGAAATTTTTGAATTTTTGCTACGTATTGCTTTTCATGAGGAGAAGGAAAAGGCAAAAATGTTATGCATGCATCTACTCTAAGTGCGAGGCCTAAAGAAAAGGCAAAAGCACCATCTTCTAACTTGAGAGACACAACTCCTCTCATACTTAGAGATGAAGAAGAAGATTGATTTCGAATAGTATGATAGCAGAATAAAGAAGAGAACCTTCAAGATAAGTATGATGATGTTGATGATGATGATAGTGGTAGTGGTAGTGGTAGTGATGGAGATTATATTACACTTGATTAAGAGTAGTTTCTTGGTTTTATTTCAATTAAGACTATTTAGATTTTAGTGGAATTTAGAATCATTAATTGAGACTTCTTAAGATACTTGTTTGGCTTTTTTTGGACTTCAAAAACAATAATATTGCTAGAATTTGTAATGGCTGATAACTTTTCATGTTATTGATATTAGAACTCTTAAGTAGTTTATTTTATAATTATGAATAGTCAATATTACTTGAAAGTAGTTTTTTTTTTTTAACTCTTAGAGCGCCTCATGTTGCTCAGGTTCATGCCTACACCTTGTGCCCCATGCTTAGGCTCTAAAGACTCCTTTGCGCCAAAGTTTAACTATCACCTTTGACAACTAATGAATCAATAGTAACAACAAATTGGGATATAAACTTTCTTTTACTGGTTTGACATTAGAGTTGTTAAAGGCGTGCCTTGGGCCAACTTGAGTAGGGCTGAAATTTTCGCGGTATTTATTCGGTATACCGCCAAAACCGAACCGAAACCGAAACCGGTCCAACCATAAAATTTTCGGTATTAAGGTTTGAGTTTTTTCGGTTTCGGTTTCGGTATTTAGGTTCGGTTTGGCGG
>CATIWR010305976.1:0-16986 GCA_949677035.1 Omphalea diandra | reverse complement strand
TGGAATGTATTGTGACATGGTACCTGTCACAATAACATCCACATACTTGGTGTTAGGCCAAAGCCTAGTTATAATCCCTTGCCAAGAATCTTGAATACATTCAGCTTCAATAAAATCAGCAAGTTTTGGATCTGGTTTCAGGGTTTTCATGACTGCTTCTCGGACCGAAAGTTCAGTGATTTGGGGGTTAATTGAACCTGTTCTAATGTCATTACAAAGAAGCTGCCAATGTTTTTCCAGGAATCGGATTGCCCGAATGAAGCCAGAGGCAAAGACGGCACCTACCCGAAGGACTTCATTGCGTTGGCAAAGGCCACAGAGCATTTGGGAATACATAGACTGATAAGAATCAGGGCAAAGAATGGTTTCATTTGGGCTAGTGTAGTTAGTGTAAGGGCCATAAGGCCTATTCTTAAAATGGGAGCTCTTATAGTAGCTAGTAAGAACTGGTCTAGCAACAAGACCACCAGGAGTTTTAGCCTCAGATTTTACGAACAAAAAGTACATTCCTTTGCCTTTTTCTAGGCCAGGAACATACTGGTTCATAACAGGCATCAATAGGCTATAAAGCAGTGACCTTCTTCCTAGCTCTTCTTCAATTGTTGGCATCAACTTTCTTTCCCCACCTGAGGTTCCAGAGCTGCAAAAATCAACTCAACTCATTAATGAAATCCACAAATTAAGAAAATTCCATTAAGCCAAATTAGCCAAATAATAGCACAATGAACAGAATACTACACTTTATTAAAGTCCGAAAAAAACCCAGTAGGCCAAACCAGCTAGTGGGTTAACTTTAGCCCGAGTTGCTGAGACTTAAGAAGAGGAAAAACAGAAGACAAACCTTGTCAAGAACTCAGAAATGGGCTTAGAGCAAAGGATAGGAGAGGTATCTCCATTAGCAATACGGGTGATATCAGGCTGAATATCTTCATAGGTGATAACAGGCATGAGTTTCTTGAAAGTGTCACGGTCAGAATGGCCACTAAGGCCATGCCTATGCAAGTACTCAACATGAGCATTGCTAGACAAGATTTCTTCAAGAACCTTCTTTTGAACCTCATCAGGGTTTGAAGTTACATCCTCAATGAACTCAAGGGTTTTCTTGTTCTTCTCACCAAGACTATTGTAATCTGTTAATATGGATTTTGGTGCCTCAGGCATGGCTTTTGTTTTGCACTACTGTTTCAAGTGTAATTTTCTTTTTTTGGGGTAATAAGAGACCAAGAAAGAGAGAAAGAGAGGTGTGTTACAAAGACTGATAGATAGCTTTGGTTTTGTGGAGAAAATGGATTGAAGTGGGTATATATATAGTGGAGATGTGAAGGTGGCTAATGGCTCTTATATGCCTTTTAATTTATTTTTCGTAGGAAGTAATAATAAAGTTCAAAGAAGGAGTACTTTAGAGGGCATAGTTGTAAAATAATAATAAAAAATTATAATTTTCTTTCGTATCATTTTGTTTTCTAAGTTTGTGGTTAAATAACATGTTACTTGAACAATTAGGCTGTCTCACACAATCAACTACTCCATACTAACCGTCCCTTTGACAATTTCTTTTGTTTTCCTCTCCATGTACATGCCGTAGTTTGATTGTAGAGGTCCAATTAGGCATCTTAAGCCTGGTAGTTGGGAAGTGACTCACAAATTGTAAACCATATATTGCATGACAGTTCATAAGCTTGCCCATTTAATCAGAATAGTTTTTTTTTTTAAATCACAGTGTCTGAAAACCACTTTGAATTTCGATTCATTCGGATTCAAGCTAAATTTAACTCTAAACAAGGAAAAACTCTATCATTATTAATTTTCTCAATTAATATGACTTGAACTCAAGATCTTACTTAAAAGAAATCGAACTTGACTAACTAATATTGATTAATTAAAATAATTTAGTAAAGGATTAATCATGCTATAATAATTTGTTCAATTTCATCTCCGCGATATAATGAATAATAGATTATTATTCATTGTGAAACTGGGAATTTGTTTGTAATTTCTTAATTTTGCAAAAATCCGAGAACCCACTCTTCGGATTACCACAATATTATTGAATGTTTAATTGTCTTATTAATCTTGACTTTTCCTTGTTTAAGTTACTAGTAATCCATTTTAAAACTGAGTTTATGTCTTCGGGCTTACCGTACAAGAAAAACCGGAAACCGGCTATGAATATACCCTATCAAGGTGCTTAAAGCCTAAAAAAGTGACTTAGTTTACCGGCATTATCCGGTTTTACATATTCCTTTTGACCGGCAATGCCCGGTAAACCCGCAGTAATTTCACCGGTTGCATGTGCGCTTGTACTGTGGGTGTCCCACAAAATACCGGCAGGCTTTGTTCCACTATTACTTTCATTTCCCGGTAACAGAAAAACGGCGTTCATTTCCCAATTTTCATGCGATATTTTGAAGTCAAAACCAGAGAGATGATAGTATGTGTGTTTGTGTTGGGCTTTCTTGTTCCAGTATCCCAAGGACCTGCCAACTGGCCGCCTAACTTAATAGACTGACACGTGTACAAATAGGAGTTCAGTGCTTCACGTAGTCTGGTTGGTTTTTGTACGACGAGTTGGTACCATTTCCTCGGCTACGACTCGGATAACATTTCTAAAAAAGTATGCTTGGTAGGTTTTTTGTTTTTATTTTTTTATTTTTTTTTAAGATGAGTATGCTTGGTACGTTGAAGAAATGAAATCAGAAAATTCTCAAATTCATTTTCATATTTGATATATTAATTTCCTCAGAAAAATATTTGATAAACTAATTTATTTTAAAATTTAAAAATATATTTTAAAATAAAAAATTATTATTTTATAATCTAATTATCTAAATTAATTTATTTATAAAGTATAAGATTATTATATATATGAATAATATAAAAATTTTATTAATATTTAAATTTTACTTTTTATATATTTTAATATATAAAAAGTAAAATTTAAATATTAATAAAATTTTAAAATAGTATTTTAACAATTAAATTTTATTTTTATTTTTTAATATAATCAAATATATCATAAATATAAAGAGTTGCATAAAATTGAATAGAGATGTCAACTCTCTCTCATTGGAAGACTTTGGTTCCAGAGATAGCGATTCAGCTTAGTTCAAATGAAACTAAAGAGAACGGGTTCAACTTATCACAATCCTCGCTCTGGACCAAGGTAAATCCTCGCTCTGGACCAAGGTGCGTAGCCTTTATTCTGTCTCTTTCTGGCTTAGCCTACACCGGGGAAATGGCTCCTTCTTCTTGATAGCACAGCACAGGTGAGAACACCCCTAATGGGAAAGCTTCACAAAGATCCTTTTTGAATGAATGAGGAATGAAAAAATTTCTGCTATCTACTCACTCTTCGTGGGAACTTTGGATGAATCTTCATAGGAATCAATATATATATATATATATATATATATATATATATATATATATATATATATATATAGTATAAATTATTCGTATTATATAATTTAATTAATTATTTTTAAAAAATATTTAAAAATAGAGAAAAATAAATTGATCATTTATAGACGGCGAATGGCTCACCCTGTCCTTTTTGCAATCCTAGAATTGACTTGACTTAGATTATTTTAAATTATGACCGACTTCGTAAGCACAAAAATAATTTTTAGATTTTTAATTTTAAATTAAATTGATCATTTATAATTTATTTGATATATGGAAAATATTATATATTCTAATGTTTAAAAATTGAAATTGATTCAAATTCGTATCAAATAATATTCTAGTGATTAATAGTTGAGTAAAATTTGATTTAAAATTTTGAATCATTTCAGATTTTCGCTTTTTCTTCATGTGGATTTAGATTAAATTTTAAAAAAATTTACTATCTATCCCTCAATTTTAATCTAATTCACAGATTCATCCATTCAATTTAACAAAACTATTAATATCTACTTAATTTAATTGGTCTCATTGTTCAATTAAAATTCACTTTTATATTAGTTAATTAAATAAAAAATTAAAGCATAAATTAAATAGAATACCGAAAATATCTTCATCCCTAACCTTTCTCTATTGATATCCCACAAAAAGCAAAAAAATGTCTTCATTCTATTAAGAAATTTACTCGTACCGTTATTTCGGTGACTTTGAAATCAGCAAACAATAAGTTTCAAAAAAATAATTAACTTAACTTTTTTCTTTAGAGTTTTTTTAATTAATTTTAGTTTGGGGTTGTTAATTAGAAGTTGCCCCCTCTTTTTCTTCATTTTTTTTATTGTCTAATGCTTTTAATAAATTTATGTTCATCATTTTATTGATAAATTTGTTTTTTACTTCTCTTTTTTCCATTTGGATTTTCTATATCTTTTATAAATATTTTATTCTGTTTCATAAATGTCTTCTTATCCCTTTTTGTGGGTATCTTCTCTACTTATGTGGATATTACTTTTTTTTAAAGAAAAATTGTATCTATTAGTTTTGGAATATTATTGATTTACTTTGTATAATAATTTTGATTTTTCAAAATTCTACAACTTTATTAAAGAGTTTCATTCAAAATGATATTATACGTCAAAAACAATTTCGAAGTCAGAACCTAAGTAGTAAGTTAAATTATCCTAATAATTGTATTATGTTTAATCATACTTTTTTAATATTAATATCTTATATTGTAGATGTATGTGACTTTTGTTTTGAATGAATAATCCTATTTTATAAAAGAAATCAGCAAATGATAAAATTGAGGACGATTGCCAATAATAGCGCCCCTTTTCCTAACGATGAGAAGCAAGTTCCTTCCAAAAATTTTCTCACCATCCTTGCAATTTCATTATATTTATCGACCTTGGCAAAATTCAATCAGACCGATAGATTGCCAAGAATATCAATAGTCTTAAAGTTACATCATTAGTCTAATTTGATTTAATACTCAAAATTAAGTAATATTAAATCCATCAAAATCAAAAAATCAATCAAAATCGAATATTGAATCTATCGGATTAATTTAAAATTAATCAATTGGTTTAATTTAAAATTACATCATTTTATGAAAATTTGAATTTATTATACTAGTTGACTTAAAGTTAGATATTAAAAGTATTATTATTATTTTATTATATTATTTGTTAAATATTATTATATATTTTTTAAAAAATAAAAAATTTAATTAATTAAATCAGATTGATCTAATCGATTTAATAAAAAATCGATCAATGAATCTTTTTGGTCTCTTGTTTGATTTAAAAAACATTGATTTTTTTTTTCGAGTAAAAAAGGTAGAAATTGTTATTCCAGTGAAAGGGATATTACATCAGAAATAACAGTGGAACCAACCATAGGTGCCAAAAACATTGATACCTACGCAATATATTAATGTGAAATTTATGGAGAAATAGGAATGACTTGACTTGGTCTAGATCAATCAACTGGGCAATCCTATCCCTTACCTTCATCTCAAATCCACATCAAAATGAATATTTCCTGTTCAACCCCAACTCAACCAAGAAGAGGGCAAAAATACCTTTTGCTTGTCTTCTAACGTCGTTAATAATTAGAGTCATATCGAAGAAATTAATATTCCGGTGATTTCATTGTCTTTCTCAGTATGCAATGGCCACGCCTTCGAATATCTCCACCACATTTTCTACGAAACCCGAAGTTTTTTCTTTTTTTAGATTTTTGCATAGATTTACAACTGCGAGTTTTTTTTTAGGAAAAAAGAAGGTTATTATGAGGTTGTAGATTAATAGAAGATAAGAATGTTTGGCTAAAATGGTGGTAGTGGTGATCGGGAGAAGGAAAAAAATGGAGATGAAGACAAGGGTAACGTATTATAATTTAAGGATTTTGAAAAAGGTCTTTTTCTCAGTTATATGAGTTATTAAATTAGACAGAAAAATTATTTTTATTAACGGAATAAATATATTGAGGAAATTTTAATAGTTTCATCAAAATAAAAGAACGAATATGTGAATTAGGTCAACACTATGAAATAAAATAATAATTTTCCTTAAATTTCTCATATTAACCAAAAATTATCACCTCTTTCTCTAGTGGACCATACTAAAATTACATCAAGTATTATTAATTAAAAAATAATAAATGGAGAAAGTTTTATGTATAGAAAATTAATTATGCTTTTTTTTTAACAAGAATCCCATTTGGCAAAACTCGATCACCACTTTGGGGTAGAATTCTATCAATAAGTAGCTAAATTTTGAAATGATTAACCTAATGACCCTTAATTTCAAGCTGAATTAAGGTAATTCTAGAGGAAGACAATATAAATGAACTATAGGAGTTGGATATCCCATAGTCACTTCGATGCTTAAGATAGAATAAGTTTTGAGAGCTTGAAAATGATAAAGATGATAACCAAAATGGAATAGCAAAAGATGTGAATGAGTAAATTATTTATTTTTTCTATATTGAGATATTTTATTTAAATTTATTGATAGTATCCACTGAGTACATTAAATTGATTATGAAATATGAGAACGGATTTGTCTCATAACTGCATGATTTCCAAATGTTAAGAAAATGAATATCTTTAGATGCTTCCAACATTAGTGTTAATTTAATTCCGTTGATGATTTTTCAAATGGTATAACCGTTCGATTTTTAATTATTTATTCACTTAAGAAACTGCTCATTTTTAGAGCAAGTGTTCATAGTTCGTTTGATAATATTAGGGCTATCACAAACTATCATGATCTCTCACTTCAATGCAAACTTACTAGAAAATGTCAGGATTTATACTCAAATCCAATACACAAAAGCAGTATCAAAGTCTTCAACACTTGAACTCTATGCATTAACGAGTTATTCTACTTGTAGTAGATAAATTAATTATACTTTATTCGTAATTTGTATTTTTATTCATACAATTTAATTATAACATGTACTCTCTATATTCCAAAAAAAATTGTCACAATTTAATTTTCACATTGTTTAAAAAAAAAATTTAATGTTTTGTTAACTCACTATTTATAACATATTTTCTCATTTATACCCTCAATTATATTTAATGAAAAAATAAATATATTTTTCTAGTTTAGTAATTAATAAGGGTAAATTATAAAATTTACGTATAAATATTTTTTATTTAATAAAAATGACAATAATTTTAGGATATTCCAAAAATAATAATAAACAACCTTTTTGTGACAGATGAAATATATTTTAATAATGGTAGTTTCATATTTGAAAGTAGCTTCAGTAGCAAGGTGTAGGATTCTTGTTAGTTTGTGATTTAAGAATTTTAATTTTGACAAGTTTTTATTATGTATTAATTTTAATGTATATAAAAAAATGAGGTTATATTAACCAATATATATATTCATATACGTGTGAACATGAGTGAAACTTAGATAGTGTAAGAAGTTGAAAAATGGAAAAATGGCTAACCTAACATAATGGCGATGGATTAGACGCATAACTGAAATTCGCACTTATCATTATTGGGACTTTTTAATGTAACAAGAAAGTGCACTTGGAAAGTAAAAGCTAATGTAATTCCATCATATTTGGTGAGAATTTGGAAAGCTAAGTGCGAACTTGGAGCAGCAGTAGTTGGACTTTGTCAAAGTTGTTGAGCGGGACGGATCTACAGTTAATGGGGGAATTGCCTCACTGCTCCCTAAACTTTTTCTTTTTTATAAATATGATTATATATTTATTTTTATTAATTATTATTTCAAATATTTAGGCAATAATTTTGTTAATATATACAATTATTTATTATTTTAAATATTCTTATTTTTAATAAAAATATCAGTAGTAAGTAATAAATTATACATATCATTTAAAATTTTATATAATGATTATGTCATATACAACACCATAGAATATAATTGATGTCATTACTGCATTAAGTTATACAGTAATCGATTTAATAATATCGTCAAATAATGCTATCAAATTTAACACTCAATAATAATAATTTTTATATAATCTAATGATATTTAATCTTACCTAAACCAATAGTAAATAATAATTTTTATGTAATCTAACGGTAAATTATTAATTATGACATTATAATGTAATAATATAAATGATATTGTATTCTTCATCCTTTAATTGTATATAGAAAAAATGCATATAGTGTGTATATATATATAAGCATTTATACTTTCAAACAATTTTTCACAAAAATTCAATTAAATTTAAGCATTTAGATTGAATTTAAATAATTTTGTAATAGAATTCATATATTTGAAATAAATACAAAAGTAATAAAATTTATTTAAATAAATGTATTCAGTTTTCTGTATTAACTTTATTTATAAAGAGAGATATTTAAGTTTATATAAGAGTATATTTGATTTTTTTTAGTAGTGAATCCCATTAAATAAAATAAATTCTTCCAAAAAAAATCTATTTTTTATAATGATTTCTATTTCTTTAAAAATGACTTATTGCTAAAGTCAAAATAATGGAATTCCACCACTTATATAGTATCCAAACAAAAAACTTTACTAAAACAAAATTCAATCAATTGAAATCTCTCTTTTTTAAAAAAAAAAAAAATTCAAACACTATGTTATGAATTTTATTATTTTTAGCCAAACATGAGAAGAGAATCATAGTTCTCTAGAAATACCATTTTGCAACAAACGTTTCAACATTCTAAGTATGAAGGCTCAACTTATCTTCGAGCCAATGAAAAGAAAAATTCTACTTTGACTTTTGCTTCTGCTTCATGAAATCTGTATGATAATGATATCTAAGCAGCAGATTTTTTAATGGGGAGGACTCAAATGATACCTGAAAAATCTACATTGAACTTAGGAGATATTAGCCATTATCCGCATGCACCCATTTGCTTACCTAAATTATTTGGGTGTTCCGAGTCAACCAGAACAGTTAAAAATACACCACATTTTCTCCAAGATGCAAAATCTAATAATGGAAAAATTATTTAAAGAGAAAATAATTAATGAATTTTTTGAGGATTGGGTTAAAATTGAATAAAAAATAAATATGTAATATATTTTTATTCTTTCTAAATGATTGTATCAAAATTAAACTGAAATTTAATTAAAGAACTAAGATAATATTTATATATATTTTTTCATTTTATAGATTTAAATTATATATATATATATATATATATATATATATATATATATATATAATATTTTGATTGTAATGTGATTAGAAAAATTGATCTATAAAAAATTAAGTAATTTTTAAACAAAATAAAAATATTTTTTTTAAAATTTTGACAAATTTATTTAAATTACATATCCATTAATATACTTTTTATTATATCTATCACTAATTGTGCATGGACGGATGATGATAGCTGGCTATTAGTGAAATATATTTTCATGAAACAGTCTTAGTATGATCCATAATTTAACATATAATCATATACAAAAAAAAATTCCACATCTACAAACATGTATAAGTTTTCACGAGTTATATTATTTTTACTTATTTAAAATTTGATAATTATTCATAACAAAATTAATAACTTGCAAAGCAAGAAATTTTTTCTTATAATTCGTTTTTGAATCCAAACCAAACTCTATTGAATGTAATCCAATAAAATTGAGAGTAAACAGTACTATAAATGTAATTAAAAAAATTTTAAATCAATTGGATATAATTTGATTGATCTCTTTGCTAAAATCTTAGACTTATTTTCTTTATTTATTATGATAGTGAAAGATTTGGCATTTTCTTTATTTGTTATGATAGTGAAAGATTTCATCAATTGCAAATGATTCCTTGTTTTGATGGCAAGAGTAATGCATTGGAACCTTTAGTGTCTCAGAGTTCAATTTCCTCGAAAAGCAAGTTGTGCACTTAGAGCATCTCCAAAGCAAAATTATTTTATTTTAAAAAGTCAATTTTAAAAAATAAGTTTCAATATATTCTTTTTTTTATTTTTATTTTAGAGTAGAGAGTTAGTTTAACTCTGTATGGGTAAAGAGTTGATTTAACTCTCTATGGGTAGATAGTTAAACTTCATTTTCTACTCTAATTCTCATTAAGATATTTTAATTTTGATATAAGATATTAATTTTGCTTTGTTTATTAAAAAAGTTTTTAGTTTTCGTCCCACAAAAGTCATTTGATTTTGTATTTTGCATTAAGTATTAATATTTAAGCACTAATATTTATTAAATAAAGTAAAATGAAGATGAAAACTATTAAGAGTTTATTAGAATTATACAAATTTATTCACTTTTTATATTTAAATTTTTTTTAAGATATTCTTTCTTTAAGAGTGCTATTGAAAATTTTTTTATGGGTTTATAATCATACTAACAATTAATAGTAGTGGTTCTTTTTGGAACAATCTAACCATGTGATACCAACAAAATAAATTTCATCAATTTAATAGGAGCTTTTAATATTGCTTCAGCTTATAAAATTTTTCATAAAAAAAAAGCCAAAATATTGCTAAAATGTAAAGGGATAAATCCCAAAATTGCAAACATGATGTTGAAGTTTAAAGGGGAAATTAAATTAATTAAGAGCGTCAACGATCGGGGAGATCGTTGGTGTTAGGAAACAAATCGCCAGGTCAGCACGTAAATCACCGAAAGTTATTTTTGGCACAGAAGTCAAGAGCAAAATTTTGTTGGGTAAACGACCCCCAAGCTTAAGTCATTGCCACGTCATCTCCACTAAGGATTTCTCCACTTTTGCCACGTGTGCTTGCCCCGCCCTTGTCGCCAGTCAGCCCCCCACTTTTTGTCTACCTTAAGATATGTCACGTGTCGCACAGTGGACCAACCTTGGCGGGTCAATGTGTCGACAGGTCATACCTTCCCATGGGCAGAAACGCAACATAAATTTGTGAACCCCCACCCTCCCTCCTCTTCTTCCAAGATTATAACTGCAACATAAGTGCAAATTTTTTTGCATTAAACAAATTAAAGAGGTCAACGAACGGACCTATCAGATGATCGTGTGGCCTGGAAAATCCAATCAAAATTTGACAGGGAACATCAGCCAAAATTATATAATGCATACTAGTGTAATGCACATTTGAAGTCAACGGATTAACTGGTCACTCTATGAATCGGTTAGGAATTAATTCACCAAAAATTTATGGGACAGAAGGTTATATATTGAAATCAAACAATTGATACATGAATGAGATAAAATCTTGCCAGAAAATGAATTGACAAAGTCAACGACCAACCGATCACACCATCAGATGGGCAGAAGCCCTGCAGAATTAATGAGGGCAAAATATTGAAAAAAATTTTTTAAAAAAAAGGTGATCAATGAATGAGATGTGTATGTACAATTACAGCAAATTTGTATTTCTTTTTTAAGAAAGGAGTTGCAATTGGAAAACACTGAGACAAGAGAGTGCTATGGAGTCGCGTTCTACCAAAACCCACACTACTTTATTATGATTTCTCACTTGATTGATCATTAATCATGTTTACTACTCTATTATACCTATTATGAACTCTTATCTTTTGTTTGGTTGGAGGGGAGTGAAGAAAAGAGAAAAAAAAAAAAGAAATTATTTTTCTTTTTTATTATGTAAATAAAAGAAAGAAAAGACATTAAATTGAGAGAAATTAAATTTTTTGATAAGTTTTTAGAGAGAAATTACATTAATAAATTTTTTTTTTCCATTTTGAAGAGAAATACAAAAAAATATTAAGTTGAAAAGTGTAAAATATATTAAATTATTAAAATATATTCAATTTATCTCCATATATTATCATTTTTATTTTCACTTTCTAACCCACTCTTTTTTGTCTCGACATACTTGCAATTGAAACTACACTATAAACATGTCTATTATTCTTCAAGTTGGGTTGTCATATGTCAATTTTAGATTTAATTTTTAAAAAATAAAATTTATTTACGATAAGGCTTTAAGGGTAAATTTATATTTATTTACAGTCCCTTATTTCTTATAAATAAATAAGAGACCAAAATAAGAGGAAAAAAACTAATTTTTTTCTTTTATTTCTCTTTTTTATTTTCTTTTCATTTTCTCATACATAATTAGTGTGCCAAAAATAATGTCAGACTAGTACGAGATTCATTATTCAATATTTTGTATAACTTCTCATGATTATATATATAATTAATCACTAATTCACGCTTGAATTATGATGTAAAAATTTTATAAAATTATTAATAAAATTTATTTTTTATTTTTTATATTGTATTATATTTAATATATAAGAACATTAAAATAAATAATTCTTAAAAAATAATCTAATTTAAGTTATTTTTAATTTTTTTTGTTAATTTAGATACATAGGTATTTTGAAAATCTTTTTAGATATTTTATTTTCTTACTAATATGTGATTTCTTTATTTTCTTTTTAAGTTAATTATTTCTTAGTGTTTCAATCTAATGGTTTATATGTCAAATATTGACTTAATAAATAATACATATTTATTCTAAATAATTTCTTCGACCTTAACTAATAAATGATAAATATTGATCATAAACAACTATTGAGATCATAATTAATTAATTAATTAATTATCTATATTGATTAGAAATAATAAATTTAATTCAGTGAAAAAAATTTATCATGTCATTGATAAATCCATCTAATGGTAGAATCATTCCAAATTTTAAATTTCATTTAGGCTATTGAACTGTTAATAAGTTATAAATACTACATATGAAAAAATATATCAACTTTATATATTCAAATTCTTTCATATTTGGATACACATAATTAATTGTATTTATAAAATTTAAACTATTGAATTCAAAATTAATGGCTAAACTTATTTTTAATAACATATTTAATTTTTTAAATTTAAATTTTAATAAAATCTCAAGTATATAATATAAAATAAATCATCAGATAAAAAAAACTAAGAGATGTTATTATTTTATTTAATTATGAAAAATAAAGCTTATTTTTCAGAGACTATTTTAAAAGTAGAAAAATAGAGTCTAATACTTAAATTTTATAATTTTCTATATAGAAATTTTAATAATTTCAGAAACTCACATGTTCTATTTTATAACTAAGAAGGAGAAAAATATTTATAGTATTTTTTCATTATTTCAAGATTTTGTACATAGTGAACAAAAAGATTTTCCCATTCATGGTTTTTCATCGATATTTTATTGTTTGGGAATCCATCCACTTTTTTTTTTCTAAAATATTAATATTTAGGCATCTTAATCATTAATTATAATTAATGGTATTTCTGTGCTTTGTAAAAATATATTTTTCTACAATATATATATAAAGTAAAAGAAAAAAATTTGTAGAATTTTTTAAACAATAAAATTAAAGTTGAGTTATTAATTTTTATTAATTTATCTAACTCTCATATTTTTATAAAACTAAAATATTAATTTATATAAATAATAATTATTCAAAATTAAAATAATATTTAAAATGAGTAACTTGAAAAATTATCTAAACACTTTTTTATATTTTATTTGTTGCATAAATTAAAGCTAATTATTTACTTCTGTATATTTAACACCAAAGGTTAATTAAATTATTATAATTAATTTAATAATAAAGGTAAATATTAAATATTTCACAATTACTTTAATCTTAACTATCATCAATATATAATAAAACAAGTAAAAATTTTTATAAAGTATAATGGTGACCAATATGAATAAATGATGTGTGAAGCAAAAAGAATAAAAATTTTCAATTATTTGGAAGATATATTTGTGTATGTGTGTGTAATTAAAAATAAAAGAAAAAAATTAGAAATTCTTTAAAATTTTTAAGAATCACTATTTTAATTTTTTATCTTTGAAATTAATTTTAAATTGTATGTTTATCAAAATTATTTTTTAATATTAACCTACATATGAATTAAATACGTCAAAAACTTGTAAAATTAAAATTAAATTATTGATTCTATAAATTTATTTAATTATCTTAATTGTATGAACTTATGAATATTAATTTCATATAATTGAAACGTTTAAATTAGATTTATAGAATTCTTTAAAATAAGTGATTCTAAAACTTTTTGTCTCATATAGGAAATGCTTTTTTTCATAACATTCATTAAAATTGAAATTAATTTCATATGCAAATTAAAAATAAATTAATTAATGCTAAAATTAATTTTTATATTAAGCTCTCATATTTTTATAAAACTAAAATATTAATTTTATATTAATTATTTAAAATTAAAATAATATTTAAAATGATTAACTTGAAAAATTATCTATACACTTTTTTATATTTTATTTATGATATAAATTAAAGATAATTTTTACTTCTGTTTATTTAATACCAAAGGATAATTAAATTTATTATAATTAATTTAATAATAATGGTAAATATTAAATATTTCATAATTACTTTAATCTTGATTATCATTAATATATAATAAAAAGGTAACAATTTTTAAAATTTTAAAAAGTATAATGGTGATCCATATGAACAAATGATGTGTGAAGCAAGGAGAATAAATTTTTCTATTTTTTGGGAGATAAATATATGTGTGTGTGTGTAATTAAAAATAAAATAAAAAATTAGAATTTCTTTAGAACTTTTAAGAATCACTATTTTAATTTTTTTTATCTTTGAAATTAATTTTAAATTGTATGTTTATCAAAATTATTTTTTAATATTAACCTACATATGAATTAAATATGTCAAAAACTTATAAAATTAAAGTTAATTATTGATTTTATAAATTTATTCAATTATCTCATTTGTATGATTTATGAATATTAATTTCATATAATTGAAACTTTAAATTAGAAAAATATTTATAGATTTCTTTAAAATAAGCGATTCTAAAACTTTTTGTCTCATATATGAAATACTTTTTTTTTTTTATCATTCATTAAAATTGAAATTCATTTTCATATATAAATTAAAAATTAATTAATGCTAAAATTAAATATTTCATAATTGATCTAATAATAAATATAAAAAATTAAATATTTTATAATTATTTTTATTATTAATTATCTTTAATATATGGCAAAAAAAGTTAAATGTCTAAAAGAATTAGAAAAATAAGAAGATCATAAAAAACTTTCAAAATAATGATGTTTCAAGCAAATATATAAATATAAGAGAGAGATAATTGAATTTTGAGTTAATCGATCGAATCAGGTCGATTTCAAAGCATTTTTTTTTTTTAAAATAGGTTTAAAGTAGATCATATCACAATTTGAATAGATCATTCAGTTAAAGATGTAAAAAAAAGATTTTGAGTCATTTTTAGGTTTTTGGTTGAATTGGGTCAAATTATTTATAATTTTAATTTTTAAAATAAAAATATTATTTAATTTTAAAAATATTTTTAATAATTTAATTTAAATTATTTCAAGTCAAATTAAAATTGAGCAATATGATCAATAAGTGGAGTTAGATTTGACACTAGAAGTTTTGAATCTCTTTCATATTATCAATCCAAATCATTTTTTCAAATAAATTCATATTAGACTCAAAACTATCATCCTTGCATATAATTTGAGCGCTTGAATTGAACTTTCGCTTCTAATGTCCAATTTAGTTATTCAGTTTAATTTGATAATTTTTGAGTCTCGTGCTTACTCTCAGATTCAACAATTTATAATTAAAGTCCACCGGTTGATATATATCAAATAAAAGAGATGGTTCTTATAAAATGGTGCCAAAATCTCATTAATCACTTATAATTTTAAATTGCTAATATCTCGATTTTGATTTTCTAACAAAAAACTGGCATGTATAAACAATAACTCGTGCCAAAACGATCAAACTAATAATTAGGGATTCAAAAGTGAATTGCTCACTTCAACCGCTGATCTAAACAGACACTTGATATTTGGCACTCTAAAAATTTGTGACCTAAATAAAATTATGGGGCAACAACAGAAGCAGGAGCAGGATGCACAGTGGAGGGAGAAATTGGGGGAAGACGGGTGCACCGAGGCAGGTAGGGCCGAATCCAAGTGGGGGGGCGCTTAGTGCTTGGTGAAGAGAGGGCTTTTGGAGAATGTAATGTGAGAGTGTTGTACGTGTATGGGAGACACATACAGTAATGCAAATCTTTGACCGTTGACTTCCCCATCAGAAGGTATTTTTATTTATTATTATTTTTGGGTTTTAACATCTCGAGAAAAAATGGTTAACCGAATAGTAGAATATCATATGGTAACAATTAATATGTAAAAATTGAAAGGTGTGAATATTAGGGTTACAATATCACCAAATCCCTGCTCTTCTTGCCTGTCTCCCATTGCCCCAGCTCTGTACTGCCTGTCGGATTAATTTATTAATACTATTATTGTGTGAATAAAACAAAGTGCTATCATTTATATATCTAAATTTTTGGGGACGATAAAACTATATATGTTGACCAATGGAATTTGATATTTTTGCTATGCAGTATAATTTAATATGATGTACCACCAAATTTTGAATTTCACAATTGACACAAGTTTATCTTTTCATCCTTTTTAGAGTTGAAAAATTTTCAATTGCGTCTAATTTGAATGTCATTGGAGTCGACTTTACATTCTTAATCTCATGTCCTCATATTTCCCTATGTCTGCTGTCACATGTTAATGGAACCTAGAAGTGATAAAAGCATTGGATAGAGGTGGCAAATAGATTGAAAGATTTGGATGAAGTCAATTTTAAATTGAATTATTTTATTATAGATGGCTCAGATCGATTATCAGGTCATGATGTAAAAAGATAATTTAGATGTTTTTTTAGATTTTAGTTGGATTACTCATAATTTTGATTTTTAATAAAGAAAATATTATTTATTTATTAAAATAAAATTTAAATAATTTAAATAAAATCAAATTCAAAATATTTTGAATTGAATTAGGATCAAGTTCATGTAGGTTGATCAACAAATTGGGGTAGAGTTAGATCGAATTTGATTTAAAAGTTTTTGATTTTTTTGGCTTTTCTTTTGAAACAGGTTGAATTTGAATCAACTTTTTTTAAATAACTTCAAATTAAAATAGCATTTAATAAAATTGAAAATTAAGTACCGAAAATTTAGAAGTTAAATTTTAAATACTAAATTATTTAAATATTGATTGTATAATTGTTTGGTATGAATTGAAAATTAAGTGTT
>CATIWR010305962.1:0-33185 GCA_949677035.1 Omphalea diandra | reverse complement strand
TAGACTTTTTTAAAATTTACACAAAATCATTTTGTTGTGAACAAAATAATATTTAATTATTTTGTGAGTTTATATATATATATATATATATATATATATATATATATATATATATTTGAAATCTAGAAATGGGAGATGCCAGGTAATATTGTTAATGATTGAGGGAAAAGGATTAAACCAATCTATCTAAATAGAGTGGAGACAAAATGAATGCGATTGGAGCATTGGGTGCACCCCGATATGCCTACCTCATTTAATGATACCTTCAAGCTTAAGATCTTCCAAATCTCCTTCTCAAGATCTCTCTGTCTGCCTTCTCTCAGTCATTTCTCTTTTTCCTTTTCTTTACAAGGACAACTGAACTAATATACTAATTCTTGCCTTCCCTATTCACTAGCTAACTAGTACTTGTCTCTCTTTCATTTTCATATATTAACAAGGTTGCATGGAGTTTGATGAACTAACACAAGCTCGCTAGCTAGGGTTTCAGATTCATTCCAAGCAAAGATAAAGAAGTAGAAAATCAATGGAGTGGGTTATAGGTTTTTGGGTTGCGATATTGGGTTCTTTTACGGGATATTATTTGGGGCGTTTCTACAAGAAAGATAATAAGAACAAGAAAAATGTTCCAAAAGGAAACTTGGGTTGGCCTTTTGTTGGAGAAACTTTAGACTTCATTTCTTCTGGTTTCACCTCTCAACCTGTTTCTTTCATGGACAAACGCAAATCCTTGTAAGTTCTTGTTTTTTTTTCTTGGTTCTGCAATTTCTTCTTCTTCTTCTTTTTCATTGAAAGTGACTAGAAAGTTGATAATTAAAATTCATCTTGTTTTGCTTTCTAATGCCGAGGGATTAATTAATATGCATATGCATGCCAAACCCATATTTTCCCTTGAACCACGCAGGGTTTCCTTGACAAATCATGATTTCAATTAGTTTTCCATTGAAGTCAATGTTTGCTTTTTCTTTTTTTATTTTACCTTCTAATCCAATAATTGTATTTTATTACTAGAGAATACCATATTAAACATTGATTGCATGCATTTCTTTCGTACTAACAAATATATAGAGGGCATATCAACAATCACCAATAATATTCTGATCATCATTAATTTGTTTTTTTATATATCTATTTTCTTATAATCATCACTTTATTGTTTATTGTGAAGATATTCTTATGATTTATTGGTAATGAAGATGGTAATGGTAATTAATAACTGATGATAATTAAGGTTGATCCTTGCTTAAGATCTATTGCTATGCATGGCACAGCATTGTCTCTCGTTTTTATTTATTTATTTTATTTTTTTGAAAAACAAACGAGCGCTTGCTCAGTGAATCTAGTCAACATCATACTAAGGTTATATTCAAAGCTGAACTTGATCTTGAGGTTGTTGATTTGGCTTATCATCATGTACTTTTTGTTTTGTCATTATTTTCTTGGTGAGTCAATGAAGTAATGTTCATCGTTGGTCAACCATAACCTTTCTCTCCTCGTCCTGCACATATATCTTTAGCCGTTGTTTGGTTGATGATGTTTTTATTTAAATTTTATTTTTCATGTTTTTATATGGTTTAGGCATCACTTGTGAATTAACAAGCATGGAGTCAGTACATTAATAGATTTTGAGTAAAGTAACCCCTGATAGAATTGTTAATTAAACGTAATTTAAATAATTTTATAATGGATTTGGTGCATTAAATTGGCATTGATCACCCTGATCTAATAAATAATTTTTCCAAACTAAAGCACTGCTCAAAAGTTTATTATAAAGGGATATGATGAAGCCAGTAGTTAACAACCAGCCAATCGACCCTCTTAAAGGTCCACAATTCTCATAATACACCATATTAATTTTAGAAAATTTTACTCCTACTCAGAACCAGATGTGACAATATACAGAGCACAACTCGCCGGACATCAGTAAAAAGGAAGGAAGTAAAAGTCCTGGCCTGACTAGACCTCATTGGTAGGTAGTACTGTTACTCCTCTCGCTTGTCCAGTCAGTAACCAGAGCCTGTCTCCCATAGTTTTCATCAGCTTTCTGCTGATATGAATTTCCTTTCTCTTTTATGGATTCTAGTTTAGTCTCGTTCCAATAAATGAAAAAATTGAAAACCAATCGTAAATAAGTAATGGAAGAACAAATACTTAGAATTTGTTATTGCTCTTATGATTTTAGATATACAAATTCTATCTTTTTTTTTTTCTTTAATGTTGAAGAGAAAAAGTTACATTAATAAGATTCGAATTCTATCATCAACTGTCCAAATTTTATCTTTTATTGATTATGATGTATGGAGTACTTTTGCAACGTGTAACTTCACATTTGACCAACAGAACTCAAACGTCATCTTAATTGCGACACAGTATCAGTATTGAATTATTAGTGTCGCACCTTACATCACTGCTTCTTTTCGACTAAAAAAATGCGTTATAAGCCATGATGCATACATATCAAAGCCAATATAGACACTGTGAAAGCAGTTTATTATAAGAAAAGCAACCAAAAAGACTAATCTTTTTCAACTTTTCTTTCATTTTGAAACAGATTTGGAAAGGTGTTTAAAACTCATATTCTAGGAACACCAATCATAGTGTCCACAGATCCAGAAGTGAACAAAGTGGTATTACAAAACCATGGCAATGTGTTTATCCCTGCTTATCCAAAATCAATCAGGGAATTGCTAGGAGACCTCTCTATACTTCAAATGAATGGGAATCAACAAAAAAGACTCCATGCACTTATTGGACGCTTCTTGAGATCACCACAGCTTAAAACAAAAATTACAAAAGATATTGAGAATTCTGTCAAACTTACCTTAGCTTCTTGGCAACACATGCACCGTATACTCGTCCAAGAAGAAACCAAAAAGGTCTCTCTCTCTTATATGTAGCATTTAAAGGATTTCTACTGGTATAATTGATGTAATGAAGGTTGTTGCTTTTGTGGGTTTCTCAGATTACCTTTGAAGTTCTGGTAAAGGTGTTGATGAGCATTGGTCCAGGCACTGATTTAGACTTTCTCAAGAGAGAATTTGAAGAGTTTATCAAAGGGTTAATCTGTTTCCCAATCAAACTCCCCGGGACGAGACTATACAAATCCTTGAAGGTACTAGTTTAGCAATCAAATGTCTATTTTATAATTTATGATGTTATATGATATTAGAGATTTAAATATTTCACAAAATAATAATAAAATACTGAAGATATTGAAAAAATTAAGCTCACCAATGAAATAGTTTAATAATCAAATGTCGGTCTATTACACACAATATAATATGCTTAGAATTTAAACTTTGAATGAAATAGAAATATTTGTTTATATAAATATAGAAAGTTGAAAGTCCAAAATTCTAATGCTTGAAAATAATAAAATATGTGTTTCACATTTTCATACAATTTAGTATCTCAGGGTTTAAGATCTTGTGGAGGTTAGGTTTTTACCATGTTTTTCTTGTCTGGTCATGCAGGCTAAAGAAAAATTATTGAAGAGAGTGAAGCAAATTGTCGAGGAGAGGAAATTGGCAATGGAGAAATCAGATGATAAGAGTGTTAATGATGCGGTAGACTTGCTTTTACGTGACAATGAGGAGTCAAATGAAAAGCAATCTTCATCGTTGGATTGCATCTGCAGCAATATTCTAGAGATGATGATCCCAGGAGAAGAGACGGTGCCAACGGCCATGACCCTAGCTGTCAAGTTCCTAAGTGACTGCCCCGTCGCGCTAAAGCAAATGACGGTAAAATTCCCTATATCTTCTTCTTATTCCCTGTCATACGATCCACGTAGTAGCGTTTTTGCTTTTTGTTCCAACGGCTAGGATTATTTTTAAGATTGGGCACCAGTTGATGTCTGGTTAAGTGTTTGACACTGTCTACAAGGTCGTTTTCATTAGACACTGCCTACGCATTTGTATGGGCATTTTCTAGCCGTACGATTAAGGATTGAACTGCTGTCGGTTGAGGACAAAGTATTAATTTCTCGTCTGTGAGGGTTGAGACCACTACAACTTTCGTATGTCATCGCTATTAATCTTCCATAATTTATTTAATTATTTCTCCAGGAACGACTACTAAGTTATGTGACATTTATCCGTACTGGTGTCGTTTATTAATTAATAGTTCTAGCTTTGTCAGGAGCTGTTTAATTATTGTCTTAGCTTAGCATTTAGAAGTGGATGCCAAATTCAAATCCCACCTCCTCCTTCATTCTAAAAAAAAAAAAAAACAACTATAATTGTTGTTTTTATTGCAAATAACCTAGTGATTAAGTACTTGGTATAGAGAATCTTTGACAAGATCACACTGATAAACTTACAGCAACATAGAAATTCGAATTTGACATAAGAAAAATTTTATATACGACTATATATATATATATATACCCATTCAATATAATTAAGATACGCTCGTGTTAACAACAAAGAAGAGCTAAACTATTAATGACAGTTCCAAGAACTTCGTTCTTTTTGTGCTTTCTGGTTGCAAGTGAGTGGAACTATGCGAAGTAAACAAACCAGGACTTGCTAGTTTAATGTACCAGGAATCGGTATAGTGAATATATATATATAGATAGAGGGTTCATTTTTGGCTTCTCATGCTTTCTTTATATATAGTAGCAAGCACTGCGCTACGTGTGTACTAAGTAGGGTATACAAGAATGTAAGTACCCATATCTATGCAAGAAACTACTGATTAAAAAGAGTTGGGAGTTACGGTGCCTGTTTTGTGTTGCATATAATTTTATCTGTCATTTTCCTTCAAATTCAGGCTTCATATTAATTAATTTTTTCATTTATACGTAGGAGGAGAACATGGAATTGAAGAGACAGAAGAATGAATCATGTGATTATTATAATTGGACTGACTACATGAACTTGCTGTTTACTCAAAATGTAAGTACCAAATGTGGAAAGTGAAGCTGGAAACTAGGATTAGTATTTATAGTTAAAAAGATCTCATCGTGGTAAATCTGTTATTTTTCATAAAATATAATTTGAAAATTACTGTAAAATGTGTTAATTATTTTTGTGATTTCTGATATCTAGGTGATCAGTGAAACTCTTAGATTGGCAAATATCATTAATGGGGTTTGGAGGAAAGCTCTCAAGGATGTAGAAATTAAAGGCAAAATTTTTTTTTTCTTCTGCCTCTCGTAATATAACTATGATTACATTCTTTTGTTAAATGATCTTCGCAATTTTTTTTTAATTAAATAGGCAAGTTAATTCCACAAGGATGGTGCGTCCTGGCATCGTTTATCTCTGTCCATATGGACAAAGAGATTTATGCGAACCCCTACCAGTTTGATCCTTGGAGATGGGAGGTAAACTTTGTAAGAACTTTATGTCTGGATTAATATGAACATAGAATTAGTTCTGCTGTCTTTATCAACCAAAGGGTACATACAAACTTTTATTAATTTGTTTCATTCACCTGTCAGATCAGCCTAAGTCACTCATTAATCATTATAAAATTGAATCATGTATACTATATAGGTTTATTAATCATTAACGTTTTTAATAATATATGTGAATTCTTAAGTTTATGTATTATGAAATAAATATAAAGTATTCTTGGTGTTATTATCCATAATTTATTCCAATATTGGGCGAAATTATCACTTCAAATCTGCAGCATTCCCCAGTATGTTCAATTCCACCCCAAAAAGAATTGGTCTTTTTGAACAATATGTACCAAAATTGCAGAAAACTGGAGCTGCTGTTAACAACAATTGCTTTACACCTTTTGGTGGTGGACAGCGGCTGTGCCCTGGACTAGAACTATCCAGGCTTGAAATCGCAATCTTCCTTCACCATCTTGTCACTTCTTGCCGGTAAGTTTGCTCTTGCATGTGCATGAAACTTTCACTAGAGGTGGCAATTTAGTGTCAAAATCATATTCACTTCAGGAGTTATATCGAAACGTGTTTAATCTTATTCGAAATAATTTATTTGTGGAGTCGTTCATGAGTGCGTTCGACACTGAGATTAGAATTTCTGTAAAATATGCCGATTCAATTGTTTCTTTTTTTTTAAAAAAAAAGCAGTTTGAAAACCATATTTACCTGTTATAAAGCTTTCCTAATTAAAACATATGAAATTCACCCCATATCACTATTGCAGGTGGACAGCTGAAAAGGACGATATTGTCTACTTCCCAACAGTGAAAATGAGGAGAAAGCTACCAATGACAGTCACAACTAACAGCAATTCTATCTGGATCAATTAGCTGCAACCACCATAGATGATTAACTATCTATATACATTAGCCATTATAATCATTGCATATCGTAAATCTAAGGATAGAGATTGGCTAGACAGGTCCATGAGAGTGGGAGGCCACAGCAGGCAACTCTACATGTGTGTGCAGCCAAATATATAGTCTTATATATATATGTAATTAATGGAACATAGAAATAAAGGTGAGACCCTAGCTATAAAATATGAGGATTAGTTATGGTGTCACTATCTTTTCTCATAAATAATTAGTCCTTGTAAATTGATTGCAAGTGGGGATGACTTGAATCTAACTCTTCTATCTAAGTCTCAATCCACTAAATATCTTGTCTGATCTGATAGCAACACTTGTTGGCGGTTTTCAACAGCAAGGAGGGTCAGTGCGGTTTCGTCCCATATGGAGGAAGGGGAGGAGGAGGAGGTGCTCTTGCTTCATATATACATATATAGTATGGTAGAGTATAGCCCTTCCAATTATATCATGGTTGGTGGAGCCTTATTACAAATATTATTGATTTTGCACTATGCCTACATAGGGCCACATTTAATTGGTTTCTTTTTAAAAAAAAAAATGAAAATGAAAATGAAACGTAAAATTTTTTTCTTTTTCATTTTTTTTTCATATTGAAATGGAAATTTCTTTTAAATGTACTTTCAATATTTTTATGATAAAGTTTTCTGTTTTCATTTCTTTTTTCTAGACAATTTTTATTCCATCTTTCATGCATGCTTGGCATTGCTATTGTAAAAATCTAACGCTATTTATTAAGTTATTTTATTTTTATATTTTAAAAATATTTTTATCTATCTATTAAAGTAATTTAGTTATATTATTAAATAATTTAATAGCTTTTTGATAAAATTTTTAAACATTAATTTTTCTTAAAATTAATTTTTTTTACTCACAAATTATATTATAAAAATCTATAATCAATTAAGAAAAAAATTACTTTTAATTTTTGTTTGCAATCTCAAACTCACTTTAAATATATCATAGTCAATCTGATAACAAATATATATATGTTTTACTTAATGTAAGATAAATATGCTAATATAACATAAACCACTTATAAAAAAAATTCTAATTGTCTCTGTTCTTTTCTTTGATTTTTTTTCTTTTAGTGTTTTGAAGTTATCGCTCAATATATTTTATCGGTAACGAGTTTTTTTGTGAATTTTGTTTTTCTATTTTTTAATAAAATATTTTATTTTATAGTAGTCTCTTAGTTTTTATTTTATTTTAACTCTCTTTTTGTAGTTTTTGCTTTATATTTGTTAGTTTGTATTTTTTTAATAAACATTTTTATTTTTTTTAGAATTTTGGTGATTTAAGATCGGTTGTTTAGTAATATATAATAATATATTATTGGATATTATCTCTCAAATCTATTTTTCTAAGATCGATTGTTTAGTAATATATAGCAATATATTAGTAGCTATCATCTTTCAAATCTGGTTTGATGTATTATATAAATTTCATTTCATATCGCGTTATAACATTATATCTGGTGGAAGTTTTTGCAATTAATAAGGATGTAAAATCATCAAAGAAAATCCATGGTATTATGATTATGGAGATGAATTAATATGCAACTATGAGTAGTATTGAAGATCAATTTCATGGTCATAATATTATTTTTTTTATAGATATTGTATAACTATTTATAATTAAAAATATTTTTAAAAAATATTACATATTTACACTGCATTTCTATTAATATTTATGATGGAGGCAAACTCTTTTCATTAGCCAATATCCTATCAATAAGTTACCATTTATAGGGTATTATAGTTTAATGATACTAGAATCTTATCTCTGTGTGTGTGTGTGTTCTTAACTCATAGAGAACTAGAATAAGCAACTATAAGGACAAGATAATCATATGATATCGATCCTCTTCAAGTTGCACTAGGTGAATACCATCAGTCAACTTGTCTTTCAGCATTCACAATTAAAAAAAAAAAAAAAAAAAGATCCAATGGTGAAACTTTTCATTGATAAATGAAGAAATTTCATTTCTAAATTATTTTAGTGATGAAATAATGACAAATGAAATTCATCGCTAAATAATTAGTGTCAGAAAATTATTATGCGGTTAATTTATCAATGGCATTGTATTGTCAATGGTATTGTATTGTCACTAACGTTATCTTTAAATATGACACATTTAATTATAAGAAAATTACCATTATTCTGTCATAAATTTTATTTTTAAATAGAAAAACATTTATTCTTAATTTGTCAATAAATTTTCTAAAAACTTAAATATTCCATTGCTAAATTGTAATTTTAAAAATTAAAATTTTCCTAGCTAATTCATTGCTAAATTTATTATTTTTTTTGAAAAAAATCTAAATATTTATAATTAATTTATTTAATTGCCAGATAAAAAAGTTTATTTATATAAAAAAGTTTATTTATTGCCTATGAAATTGAGTGAATTCTACAGTGCTGTTATGATTGTCGTTATGTAAAATTGTAAATTATGCATGTAATTTATTAATTTTTAAGAAAATTTATCAAAAACAAAAATTATCTAAAATAATAAATAATTATATATACTAATAAAATTTTTATCTAAATATTTAAATAATACTAATTACAACATCATAATATAATACTATAGTGCTCATTGTGAAATTAATTTTAACTCCAGAACCTACATTTAACGCCATTGTATAGAAAATTAAAGGAATAATTGTGCCTTTTGTTCGCATAATTGTTGATCCCTACTCTTTTCATGTAACAAACGCACGAAAAATTAGAACAAAGAAGCGTAATAATTATGAGTTATGACATATAATATGTCAGTTTGTACAGCCTGTTAATTCACTTGATATGACATTTATCACTTAATAATAATTTTAACTAATGTTGTAAATATTAATACAATTTAAGATTGAATCATTAAAAAAAGATAATTTAAGTAAGTTTACTATAAAGTAGATTAACAGAAAAATCAATTTGGAGAATTGTGTTGCATTTTTCAATAATTATTTGCTAAAACAATGGTTTTAGTCACTTGTTTTTAAGTAACAAATACAGAGCACAACATGACGTGTAATTATTGCAATTTCTACCTGGATTCACAATCAATATCAAAATCCATATACTACTTATTATGAATAAATAAAATTCTAAAAGTGTAAAAGCACAAAAATCATCATTGAATTTTAAGAGGTGACAAACAAATTGAATCATATTATTTTGGATTGAATCATTTTCGGGTTGGATCACTATGGAAATTGAGGTGATTTCAGGTCAATCAAGTTTGAGTCGTTTTGGTTTCAAGCAGGTTCAGGCCACACATTAGGCCATGCATGCAAAAAAAGATTTTGGATCGATTTCAAATTTACTTTTAAAATTAATATTTTAAATCAGGTTAATTGTTATTCATTTTTAAATGTGTATTTGAATTTTTTTTTTATCATTTATGCAATATTTTCTCACAAGTTGTTAAGAAAACTAATAATTTTCTCTTAAAAATTATTTTGAGTCAAATTTTATATAAAAAAACTTGATTAAAAAAACTTATTTGTATTTAAATGCTTAATAAAATAAATATATTTATTTTTGAAGTAAATCAATATATATAATAAAAACAAGCAATTAAACTAAGTTCATATAAATTTATATTCAAATCATATATCAAAATTTAAATTAATTTACAAATAAATATAAAATATTTAATGATAACAAATCACTAATTACAAAAAATTTTATGTATTATAATAAAAATTTCTATAACAAAATTAATTTTATCTTAATATGTGAGTTTATAGCGATAAAAATCAAATTTATCACAATTATTATAAAAATAAATAAACTTGTGGTAAATTTCTTTTATCTATTAAATTATTTAAAGTTATGGTAAAAATTTAGTTTAATAACCTAATAAATTTAAACGTTTATATGATTTTCAATTGTATCTAAAGTATCAAATTAAATCAATTACACTTTTAATTTGATGAATTAATTTTAATTATACTTCAAGTTAAAATTAGAATTTAATAAGATGCATATTTAAATTCAATTAATGTTTATACTTTTTTCATTTAGTTCAATCAAACCTAAAATTAAGCTTAGAGTTTAATTATTATAATACATTTATTATTATTTTTTATTTTTACTTAATTAAATTTATTATATACTTTTGTATGATGAATTATAATTTTATATTTAAATTTGAAATTTAAAAATTTATATTTATATTTCATAAAATCTCTCAAGCTTCTTAATTTTGTATTTTAAATAATAAAATTTTTAACTATTTAGAATAAAAATTTGTAAAAAATAATTAAAAAATCAATTATATGAAATTAATTAAGATGATACTTTATTTTTATTCAATTTATCTCATTTTTATTTAATTAAATTTATTATATACTTTTATATGATGAATTTTTCTAATTTTAAATTCATATTTAAAAAATAAATTTGAAAATTTCAATTTATAATTCATAAAATCTCTCAATCTTTCATTTAAAAAATTTTTTCTCAATCTCTCCTTAAAAATAAAAACTTTAAAAAAATATTTTAAAAATTAATTACATGAGCTCAATTAAGATGATACTTTTATTTTGTATTCAATTTAATCCTTTTTTTAGCTTAATTAAATTTATTGCATGTATTTTTACATAAAAAAAATTTAATTTTATATTTAAATCTATAAAATTTTAAAAGCTAAATTTTACAATTAATAAAATCTCTCAATATCTCATTTAAAAAATTCTCTCAATCTCTCCTTAAAAAAGTAAACTTTTATATTTTAAATAATCAATTATTTAAATCATTTAAAATAACAATTTTAAGAAATATTTGAAAACTAATTACATGAGCTTACTTAAAATGATGCTTTGAGTTTTTATTCTATTTAATCTCATTTTTATTTAATTAAATTTATTTGACATTTTTGTATGACAATTTTGTATTTAAATTTAAAAATTTTTGAAATTTAAGGTTATAAATTATAAATCTCTTAATCCCTCATTTAAAAAATATCCTTTATTTAAAAAATTTGTTTCAATCTATCATTAAAAATTAATTTATATGTTTTTAAATAATAAATTATTTAAATCATTTAAAATAAAAATTTCTATGAAATATTTAAAAAAATCAATTACATGATATGAACCTGAACATTCTCAAAAATCTTATCCTTAAAATCAAATTTAAGGATTTTATTGTTTATTATTTAAATATATAAAATAAAATTTTATAATTAAAAACATGAAATTAATGTAAAATTAATTATTTATTAACTAAAATAAAAAATAAAATTTTAACATTTTTTGAAAAATTATTTAAATTGATTAAAAATAAAAATATTATTTTTGTAAAATTTAAACTAAATTTTGAGTCTAATTGAACTAATTGAAAAAAATAAAAGGGTGAATTGAGCCTAAATATATATTTTACAAAATATTAATTTTGACTTGATTTACAATTAAAAAAGTAATTCATCAAATTAGGGTATAATTGACTCAGTTAAAAACTTTGTATACAATTGAAAATTTATAAAAAGATTTGAGTATTTTGAGCCATTGAGCCTAAAATTTTAATTCAAAAATTTGTATTGTAACAATGAGCATTCAAGATAAATTATGATATAAACTATTTTATCATAATATGTAGCCACAATATATTTGTGTTAAATTTCTATTGTTCGCCAAATTAGACATAAAAAGTAATATTGTCATAATAATATTTTATAACTGTGTTAAATTATAAAATTGATAAAATTATTTTATCACAATAAATAACTTTTATAATTACTAAATAACTTGTTATTATAAATAAGAAATTGTAATTTAGGTACATGGAATACACAGTAAAATTAGTAAATTTATTAAAAATCTAAAAATTAACAAGTTTAAAAATAAAATAAAATAAATTTAAATTTAATTAAATAATTTAAATATTTTTTAAAATAAATTAATTTTTTATTTTAATTATTCTACTTTATATAATAAATTTTAGTTTTTCTATTGTAATCAGGTCAATTGGGCAGGGTCATGGTTGACCCATTCAAGTTAGATTTTTTATTCGACCCCATCGAGTTGACCCGTACCCAACCCTAAAATTTTTGAGTCATTTTAACTTTTGGTCATTTCGGATTTGCTTGAAATTATGATCGAGTTCAGGTTGGGTCAAAACCTTTCACCTCTAACTCTAATCAACGAGCTTAAACGTTCAAATTATGCCTCATTGAAACTTTCTATATTTTGAGCAATTGAATTTGGAATTTACCATCCTATTCAAAGTTGCTTCATTGTATCATACGATCTCCTTAAAACAAATTTGTTTCTCACTCTAAGTACTTGAGAATCCAACAATATTTATCTCTTATGATAGAATAAAGCAAACAAGAATTGAATACCATAACTGATGGTTTTGGCAAACTAAAGTAAATGTTACTCTATTATAGAAGGAAAGGAAGCAACAGAAGAACAACAACAAAGTTGTATATTTTAAAAAAGGTGGAAGATTCGTTTTTATAGTAGAGTTTGAAGGGAAGAGTTAATGGTCTAGCATTAAACTCTTTTTAATTTTGTCTGTTATATATTTTAATCAGTAAAATTAAAAATATATTTAAAAATTTTAGACTAATGGCTCATTTTTTAGGTCTTTATTTTTTTTTCAAAGTTTAATTAAAAATTATCTTTTTAGTTATGTAAGGGCAAAATTACATTTTTGTTTTTGGCCCATACTAGTCTTTGATTATAATTAAGCATAAGATTCATACACTAATTTTCGCATCTGAAGTACAACAAATTTATTTTTTTTATTTATAAATTAAAAAAAAACCATTCTCTTCTTTCTATTAACTATTGAATAGAGCCAACAAAACTATAATTTTCATCGAAGATGGCGGAGCGTTTGGCTTCAATATTTGGAGGAAAATATCAATTCATTCAATTTTGAGCTCAAGACATACCAAAATCTTTGCTCTCACCTCCACAACTATGCCATAAGCTCCCCAACTCTCCTTGTATCCACATGTGTCAGTATCTTGACATTCAACATGCTATAATTTTTATAGACTCATCCTTAGCCCAATATGTTTGTTTCAAGAAATTGGGAAAAAAAAAACTAAAGAGGGAAAATTTTTAAGAAAGATAAATAATAAATTTAATGTATATGGTTGAAAAAAGGTCATAATAAATTAAGTATATTTATTTTACACAGACTTTGGCTAGTTAGTAGGACTCAAAGCTTTCACTTATGAACTTATGCTACAAAAAAGTCTCTTCAACCCATTACTTTTTATTTCACATGAATCTTTAATGATCAACAAGTGTCATTAAATTAAGAGTCTTGACAAAACTTGCCACACTGTAAATACCATCGCTTTCACCATTACCAAGGTAGTTTCTAGGCATGAATTTCAAGAAATATTCACCACATCTTGGATAATTTTCTTTTTAGAAGTCACTAAACATCCATCATGCCTACCTACTCTACTTAACCCTCTAACCACTTTATATTGTACCCTTTTTCCTTTGTATATCGTCTTTTTTGTGCCCCACTTCACCAAGCATGAAGTAACACTACACTTTCTCCAATTCAAATCACATATCACCTAACACTTGAATCTATATGGGGTGACTCCACTGGGGAGGGTAGCAAGCAGTCTCATGACTGTCACAAGGAAAGAAAGTCAAGTCCCTACCACCTCACGCAATTAGGATTCCCATATGGATGAATCTTAAGAAAATACTCAATCCCACCCATAAGACTTGCTACCCTCTATACAAGCCCTACTCTAAGTCTTTAGGGAGCCAATAAAAATCACAGGCTTCACAAGACAAGATTCCTTAGCTCTTACAAGAATAAGCCCGCAATTTGCAAGAGACCATCGCTGCATCTAGTAAATCAAGAGTCCCCCCTTCTTGTGCTTTGGGCTACCAATCTATTTTGCCTCTAGTAAATCTACCTGTGATGCTCCAACCCAACGACCTTATTCCTAATCATTAAACTCATGAGATGAATGGCAATTAAGAAATTGACAAAGAGACTTTTTTAGAGGCACACCAATACCTCAACCTCAAAGGAAAGTGAAGAGGTTTATATGGTCCATCCATTATCATCACAAATGAAAGAACGAAACCATTCTAGTTTCACCCTAAAAATTGCCTATACCTTATTTATGACTTTAAAGGAGGTATATAAGAGCAAGCCTCATATCTCGTGTATGACCTCAAGTTCTCATACCCCCATCATGTGGCAATTAAATCATTCCTTAAAGACTATACAAGCCCAAAGTTCCCAAGAGACTACATGAGGCCAAAGTTTGCTCTCACAGGCAATTCCAATGAGCACATTATGAAATTCACAGAGACTTTTAAAGTATATAACCTCAATGATGACTTGAAGCTTTGAGAATTTTTGAAATCCCTTACAAACAAAGCATACACTTAGTATGTCAAATTAAGGCCAAGTTCTATGGAGTCATGGAGCATGATGTGCAAATTCTTCTAAAAAAAGTTCTTTTCCATCTAAGAGTAAGTCATAATGGCCAATTTGAGTAGAGTTCACTAAAAGCCTAATGAGGGACTCATAGATTTTATTGAGCACTTTTGTGAATGAACCTTGGACCTTTAAAATTATTTTGATGAGAAGGAGATTGTGAAAACACCATCTAGGGTATGTTTGGTGAACGTTGAATACATTTAGAAAATTTGAAAAATACCAATTTTACATCTTTGGCAGATGATACAAGGAGGAAAAGCAATACAGTGATGAAAATAAGGTTTAAACAAGGGAGTTTCATAAAAACAGAGGCTATAGTGAATTTGGTGCAATAAGAAAAGGAAGGTAGTCAAGGTAAGAAAGCCATGCCCAATACCCCCTTCAAAAGAACTCATGACATATGAAATGATGATACACCACCATTCCACTGTGTAATAAACAAAATGCATGCCGATTTAGATCAATGGATTAAGGATGGAAATGTTGACCTACCCCTAAAAGATAAATTCCCAACTGATTAAGAAAGATCTAATCTAAAATATTGTTAATTTTATAAGATGGTCATCCACTTACTAAAGATTGTCATATGCTAACTAGGTTGTTCTTTAGGAGAGTCAAAGGAGTAATAGTGATTGGAAGGAATAGTGTACACGTTAATCCTCTACCTCGACATGGCCTTAACTATGCTCAAGTTAATATGATTATTTATGTTTTACCTCAAGATACAAATTGTCAAGACTCAATGTCATATGCCATGAATACTCAATTGCTGAAAGGGAGGCATATGAAAAGGCAGAGGACAAGATTATTGAAAACAGTGTCAAATCTCTCATGAAGAGTGTCAACTTTAAAAACTTTATGGATCATATGGGTTTTTGTGAAGAAGGAAAGAAAGGTACTATCGATATTATAATGATCATTTTTTAGTACCAAGAGGAGGAATGCGCTATGGTAAACCAATAACTAGGAAAAATAACAAAAGCTCATGAACATACAATTATATTCATCGAAGGAAATATGTGTGGCAATTATTAGAATCACAAATGTCCCCTATATATGGAAAATATAGTGAATGGTTATCCCATTAAACAAACCTTCATTTATAATGGCTTTTTTCGAGAATATTATGCCATTTTCCACTTTAAAATTATTAGTGGAAGGGAAGAAAATATTGTTCACCAACTATAACAATCTTAGGATTTTACTCATCATCCTTAGAGACTTTGCATTACGTGAATGTTGATTTAAAAGTAGGAGTTATGAGGGAACCCACTATAGTCCACATCCTTAATACTCTAGTGTCGTACCAACTTCTTTTAGGAAAGGAATGGCTCCATGACCATAACCTTATCTCGTCCACTTTACACAAATGTATAAAGGGTTATTGGAAGGGAACATTTACATCCCTACTACCAAAAGGTCCTTCGAGGTATGTGAAGCTCATCTTGCTGAAGGAAATTTCTTCAATGAGTTTGACAAACAAGGGAAAGTTGCCATTGCTAAACTAAAAGGCATTACACTAACCAGTTGGGAAGATTTGTAAGGTAATGATGCTAAAGGAAAAAAAAGATCATGCAGTGGGAGTAATAAGAGAAGACATCATAGAGGCAAAATTTAGGATAGAATCAATGTCAAGCCTTTAATACGTCCTAATAAGAAGAAGGTATACCACTTATGATAGTGTTCAGGATCTAAAGAAGTGATCTGCCTTAGATTTGCATCACCAAATACTTCCACCATGTCTCAAACATATGAAATCCACCATCCCTAAGCACATGAGACTTATAGTTATGATGGAAAAAGCCTCTCACTGGCCTCCGAACTATTGAAAGACTATCTAAAGTCGAGAGGGAAGGAGTTGGAGGAGATAAACTTAGTAGAGGAGAGGAAGCTAGCAAGACCTATTTACATGAGCAAATGCTTACCTTCTTGGTTTCAAGAAACTCTCATTGCTTTATTAAAAAAGTATAGGAAGGTATTTGCATGGTCATATGAAGAGATGATGGGGCTTAATCCGAAGTTGGTTACCACTGCTTAAATGTTAGAAATAACTTTAAGCCTATCAAACAACATCCACAACTATTCTATCATGAGTTGGAAATACAAATTAAAGAAGAGGTGGAAAAGCCCCTAAAGGCAAAATTCATTAACCCATAGATCATCCCATATGGCTAGCTAATATTATGCTAGTAAAAAAAAATGGCCAAATTCATGTGTTAACTTTTATGATTTAAATAAGGCATTTTTGAAGGATGATTTTTGTTTACCAAATATTGACAACTTGATGGATGCGACAATAGGGAATATAATATTCTCCTTCTTATATGGCTTTAGTAAATCTTGATGGCATTAGAAGAAGCTAAAAAGATCACCCTTCAAACACCTATTAACAACTTTCACGATAGGGCCAGGCCATTTGTTCTGAAAATTACAGAGGCAACTTATCAAATCGCATTATTCCATGATATGATGCATGACTTTATGTAGGATTATGTTGACAACGTGGTAGTGAAATCTATAAAAATGGAGGATCATTTTGTGCATTTAAAGAAGGTGTTTAAGAGATGTAAAAAGTATAACTTTTGCATGAATCTATTGAAATATGCCTTTAGAATAGGAGTTCAAAAATTCTTAGATTTTTTGTACATAAGAAGGGGATTAATGTTGACCTCTTCTAAGGTTAAAGTAATCCAATAAATGTCCCTTCTAACCATTCAAAAATAACTCAAGATATTCTTAGGTAAAGTATCTTATATGAGACCTTATATGAAATCACCTCTCTTTTACAATCCCTGCTAAGGAGTAAGGCCACTTTTCAATGGTAATAAAGATAGCCAAGTATTTACTCGTATAAAAAAGATAATGACTTCCCTAACAACCATGACAATGCCTATAAAAGAAGAGCCCATGATCATATTATTAGCCTCGACAAAGAGATCCATTAGTGCTTTACTAGCTTAAAAGATAAGGGGTTAAGAAAACCCAGTTTACTACATTAGTAGGGCACTACAAGGTGTTGAGGGCAACTGCTCCATTTTTGAAAAACATTGCTTAGCTTTAGTGTTTACAACACAAAAGCTAAGGCACTACATTCTAGTGCACTAAGTGAAATTAGTTACCATATCAAATCCAATCATGTTCCCCCTGATTAAACCTACATATTTAGGAAGGATTATGAAGTGGTTACTTCTTTTGCTAAGTTTGACTACAAGTCACCTAGCCTAAAGCCGTAAAATCCCAAGCACTCGTTGATTTATTAGCTCATTTACACCCTATAGAGTCAATTGAGGTGGCAAAACGAATGATCTCTAAGGAGTTTCATGAAGAAATATTCATTAAAAATGCACATGATGGAGAATGGAAGCTCAATTTTAATGGTTCCTCTACTCAAATAGTAGAAAGGGCTAAAAAAAATTAGTAATCAAGTTCAATGCTCTATCAATATGGTTTTATTTTTGTAAAAGATCACCATTTTTCAAATCAAATTTAATATATTTGGTGCCAATTTTATCATACTTTTTAAGAAGTTTCTATTAAGATACATACCTTTATTACAGATCTTCCTTTTAGGCATAATTAATGGAATTTTATATGTACTTTTGCTTTGCCTTTCTATAAGAAATTGAAGAACATGTATAAATTAAGTGTTACATCCTTAAAAAAAAAAAAGACACCAATTTCTTATATATATATATATATATATATTATACAAACATTATTTATCCTCCCTCCTTTCTTTGTTTCTCTATCTCTCTTTAATCCTCATATTTTTGTTCCACAATTTATCAATTGGTGCAATGCACATAGAATGCGATGCTATCAAAATTTCCTCTCCCAATAATCATAATGCATAAAAATATTGCAACACAATAAATATTCAAGCTTGCAAATTTCATGAAGCTCTAAAAATTTCCCAAGATAAGCATTATATGCAAATTGATTTATTAAAAAAAGAGCAAAAAAAGTTAAGAAATGCACTGAAGCCATATGACTCTCTATGAAATAACATGTTTCAATCAATAGAATTTAAGAAAATGAGTTGCTTGTCCATTCGCTAAGATCATATTATGTTTAATTGTAGTGATATTTTTATATTTAGCTATTTGTTAAATTTTATGTTGGGTTAAATTTTATGTTGAAAGTTTACTTCTTCAATTTAAATAGGAAGTGAGCTTCTTATTATATGTATACATAAAATATGATAAAATCAGTTTGAAATCAAGACTTTAGGTTTGCATATCAATGTTTATAGTTTGATACAAATTATTTGCATTCAACTTTGCATAAAATATAATATTATATTCATTTGATTGAAATCAAGATGTCATGTACATATAACTTTGTATAAACTATGATATTATATTCAATTTAATTGAAATCAAGATATTATATGTAGCCAACTATATATAAAGTATGATTAGGTATTGATATTGCTTGTGGTACTGAATTAAATAGTCTAGAAGGGCCTTTTTAGGCTAGGTTAGGTAGCTCAAGTTTTCTAGTTCTTGGCCTACAAGACAACTGAGAGTAAGAGGTTGAATTCAACATTATGTCGGAAGTCCATTCTGATGTTTAAGTTGAAGACTATTGTTTGAGAATGAGAGTAAGAGTATTAGAGATACAAGGAATGAAGTATCTAATTAAGAGCACTTTATATAGCGACTTGACATGTAGGAATGCATACTTCCTGTATTGGATATTGTTTCCTTTCTTGTATGACACTTTGTAAAGAGGATAATGCTTCCTAAAGGGGATGATTGAGGATGGACTAAAGAGCCATGTATATGGGTCAAGCTAATGATGGTTGTTAAGTTGATAGCCTAATATGGATTGAGTTGGGCTTATGACAGATTGAATAGGTTTGGTACTATGATAGCAAACAGGGCCTAGCCCATGGTAATGAGGGTAATATTAGGTATTTTATCAATTAACCCACTTTTGAAGTTGGTAGGATAAGTCGAACATATAAGAAGCAATTTTTGGATATTTAGGTAACTTTTTGACAAATTACAAGTTGCAAATGAAAAGATAAATGATAAATAAGGTAATGTATGTTGAATTGAATATATAGTTTATCGTGCTATATATATACCAAGCTAAGCTTGCCAATGCAAGGTTGTAAGCTTAATAGGGTATGTTACTTGCAAACATTCAAACTTGAATAGACATGAGACTTCGATAGGACCAATATTGCTTCTAGACAAGAATATTAAAGGTATATAATAATCCTTTTATAAGGCTCTCAAAATCTCTTAAGATAAGTATCACTTTAATTTATTATATGTTAATTTGTTTATCAATATAACATAGTTTTAAAACATTAGACAAGATTTTAGGAAAAAAATTACTAAGCAATAAAAAGTCAAAACATAACTTGAATCCCTATGAGTTCTCATGAAGGAGAAAGTTTTAATAAAAAAAACATAATAAGTTTTTAGCCCAAAAAGCATATTGGGCTTAAGCATGAGGTGATATTTTCATATATAATTGCTTGGTTGCTCATTATAGGGAAGTGTAATTTGTTTAATTCATCATTAACAATGAGGAGAAAGAAATTCTATTAATAAAATATTTATGATGCATTAATATGTCCATGAATGAATAATGATAACTCTAGCAAGTATTATATTAAACTAATATAATATTAAAAGAATCACATCCCACCTATTAGTAAAAGTTTGAGTAAAAATATAAAAAGTTTACCTTTTCATTATTAATCATAACTTTCTTTCTCCACTATATAAAGTGTGATGTTATTATCTGTATCCTCTTTTAATTATTTGTTTAACATATGTGACTTTGATAGAATCGGCCTTTTATGATTATTTGTCATCCTATATTGACGACCATGAACCTAGGCACTACATACTAAACCATATGATTCTAGCTATATCATGCTCCTAATTTTTAGGAGGACAAGGGATAAGCTAAGCATTGAGATAATATATTCTCATAAGGATGAGCATTTGAGATGCCAAATTCATACCAAGCCAAGTTTAGTAATGCACTCCTATAACCTTAATAGAGCAGTATGGTGATCATATAATGGGGTCGATATTTGGTCAAGAGTAAAACTAACTTACCAATCAAATAAGTAAGAAATTAATGCAATTTCAAGAACTAATAACTAAGATGTCCTACTATATACATTTGATGACAATCTATGAAAAGGACGAGATTGATTGGCTCAACCCCTTAGATGTCATTATTGCCTGCAAAGGTATTGGTACTTACTTAGAGCAAATACCCTATAAGGATTTGAGCTCTCTCTTACTGTTACTTTTAGTTTAGTTTATAACAAGTTATAGGACCAAGCTCGTATATGGACTATGTGATCTACTAGGCTGAGCCTTTGATATAATAGATTCATAACAAGCTGAGCCTTTGGTATAATAATTATGTTATGTATAAAAAAAAGGGAAAAAGAATGGAAACAAGTGACAACCTTACAAGCTTGCAAATTCATGATAATAGATTTTCAATTCCAAGAATTTTATCTAAAGTTATAATATTTTATCATAATTTTTTAGGAAAATTCATGTAAGGCTCGAAACTTGGTTCTCTGGGGTCTTTGATAAATAAAAACTCTTTTCCATTAAGTGATGAGGATAAGGAGGAAATTTTGATGAAATGGTAATTATTTTAATGATATAATAATGACTAATTAATATGAATTATAAAGAATGACTAAGAGATATAAAGGTGAAAGATGCTAAGTCATAAAGAGGAAGTAAGTGTAAGTTAAGATATGTAAGTAAGTATATGTAAGAAATGATAATTAATGAATATGAATGAATGATAAGATTAGAGGTTTAATAATGAATAATATGCCAATATTTTATATGGAATGAAGTTATGTTAAAGGATATGTTATAAAAAAAAAATTGAAGAAGGATAATGGAAGTTAAGGTAAAAGCTAAGTTACGTGCATGATTTTTTTATGGTTACTAAGGTATATAATTGTTCTTAATGTGTGATGAAATGACATGTTAATGAAGTATTTTAGATGTATTTTAGATGCCTAAAGTTGGCATTTAAAGTATCTTGAAGGAAAGAAGAGCCAAACAACTGCATAGTTGCCTTGTCTTGATGTCATTACTTATGCTTGTTTAATGTGTGCTTAATATGTATGCCTATGTACATTCAAATAACATGATAATGATGTTTTCTAGTTATATTTTAGATGTCTAGTGTTTTTGTTTAAAGTGTGTTGAAAAGAGAAACAAAATATTGGAAGCAAAGCTTCTGAAAGGTTTGATGCTCTATTTGGACATTTTGGACTTTTCAAACCCTTTTATCTTTATCTTCTTCATAAAAAAAATATAACTCCTTTTTCCAATATATTAATGCCTAAAATGGTGTTTGAAGTGTACTAAAGAAAAGGACAAAAGAGTGGAAGCATAAGTTTATGTGTTGGAAATATCATTTTTGGTCGACTTTTTTAAAAATACTTTATTTGGACATTTTTAGTCTTTTTACATCTCCTTCTCTTTATCATCTTCTTAAACAGGACTCCAGCCCCATTTTCATCAGTTTTTAGTAGTTTAAAACTTACCAAACTCCTCCCAAAACCTCTCCTCCATCCATGGCTACCAAATCAAGTTAAAAAATCAAGTTTGCTCATCCATCTTCTTCCATCTTTCAAGCAAGTTGGTAACTTTCTCCTTCTTATTTTAAGTAAGTTGTAATTTGTCTTATTTATTTTATATTTATTCTATGTTTGAATAAGTGGATTTATGGTATTTTTGAGCTTGATGATGATGAAAAAGATAAAGTTTGGTGCTAGTTTGACATGAAAGTGATGTTATCTTTAAAAGGAGCCATAGAAGTGCTTGAAGTGTATGAGTTGTTTCTTTTAACTCTTGATGATTAATGGTTAATTAACTATTAATTAGTGTTCTTATATTCATGTTTAAGAAGATAATTGAGCTTAATTAGTGATTTACACCTTGGTTGAACTAAAGATAATATTAATGCACTATATTAAAGCTTTCAAAGGAGTTGATACATATGGATTGATTACATGAATTCTTGATGATTATTGACTTATTAAATGTTAAGTAGTACCCTAATCTTCATGTTTAAGAAAAGAATTAAAGCTTGAATGGTGTTTTACACCTTAGTTAAGATAGAGAAAATATTGATGTCTTAATAGGCTTCATGAAGTCCTTATGTAGATAAATTATGTTTATAAAGAGAATTTATGTTAAATTGAGTTTCTTGATATTGTTTGACACTTTAGAACTTATGATTAGTGTTATATGAGGATGGAGGAGATGTTCCTCATTTTGTTGAGGTAGGATAATACATAAATGTCTTAATGAGTATATGGATGGTTTATGATGAGAAATGAATATGTTAATGAAATTTTAAGTATAAACTGATGATCATGAAATGAGTTAAGAATTATAATTATGGATTTCAACATGATTTAATGGTTATGTTAATTTTGATATTATGAATGGGATAAAAGGAAAATGATTACAATGAGCTAAATATGAAGGATGATAGTTTTGTTATAAGCTAGAGTTCATGAAAGTTATGTTTGCATGTATCATTGATGTTAAGACATTATTATCCTTATAAGAGCTTTTGCTCCATTACGATATATGTTATGTTTATGTTATGTGTTTTATGAATAAGTTTGAGTAACTCTATATTTTAGATGTTATAGTAATAAGGTAATGGATGTTTATGCTTAGGCATATGTGTGGGTGAGATGATTAAAAACAAGTAAGGATAAAGCTAAGAGCAAATAAGGCTAAGGAAAAGAGATAAAAAAAAAATAAAAAGTAAATCTAAAGCAAGAAAGAGTTATGGCTAACAATAAAAGTTTAGGGATTTTAGTTGCTTTTCATTTTCTATTGCATGCATGCATCATAAGTTTAAATGTGTAGGCCATAATAGGCTAAGCTATGTTAATATGAAAGCCATATGCATTCTTATAAAATGAAATGAAATGCCATTATGTAATACTATATTTAAATGTCATGTGATGTGAGGGTAGTTCAGGAAAGAAGTAGAAGTCCAAATAGTCATAGCTAGCTATGCAAAGATTATAACATATGTGAAATGAGTGTAATGTTGCATGCATGAAACAACTAGCAAGGAAACTACCCAAAGATAAGTCAAGGATCTGACTAGTGAAGCAACTCCCTCGAGAGTGCACGACAGGAGAGGCAACTCCCTTATACAAGAAAGATAGGTAAACCAAGTAGGGATTTTCATGGACTTGACTATCCATGTATGTAATGTTTTACTATGTAAATGATGTATGCAGATGAAGTGCCATGTAGCTAGAGATGCATTAATATAAAGGCATGTGAGCATATAAAGCCATGGACAATATAAATTCCTCATTGAGTTTTCCATAAAGAGATCACCCCCCCCACATACAAATTGTTTTGTAGGTTGAGCATAAGATTGACATTATAATTGATGACTAGAGATTAAAAGCAATAACTAAAGGTTTTAAATTATGTATCATATATTGTTAAGGCATTACACTGTTTCTTCGTAGTTGCCTGCAAAAATGATGTATATGTATAATTGGAAGAGTTATAATGTATTAAGAAAATGTTGAGTTATATCTTATATTCCTAATAATCTATACAAAGTTTATGTGTATGCCTAAGGCTAATAGATTGTAAAATGATTATGATGCATGATTAATGGAAATGATGTTGAGGCATGCTATGATTTATGGCCCATGTAAGATAAATGTTAAATGTTTATGATAATAAAAGGAATGTTATAGCTAGAGTGACCTTAAGTGTACCCTTGATTCTAGGATTATCTAAATGGGAGAGTTTATATATATATATATATATATATAAAAGGTAAGTAAAGGAAAGAATAAAAAGGAATCGGTTGGTGAGTCTAAACTCTCTCACTTATGACATAATAAGAAATAAATTAAATGACTATAGTATAATATGAGAATTTGTTTTTATGAAATGTTTGGGATCAAGCTTAGCTTAAATCTCTATCTCCCATTTATATTATCTTAAGAATCTAAATGGGGCAAATGAAAGTTAGAAATATTTATGAGTCAATCAGTATAAATTTAAGATTAAGGTATTAGAGAGTTTAGAAATGAGCTTTAACCATAAGTAATTAGGCTTGCTACATATTCTAAAGGCCTTAATTTTTCCCATTCACTAGTGCTAGCATGGTCCAAAATTCAGGTCATGAAAATTCCATCATGCGAGGTCATCAAATTCATTCAAGCCTAGTTTTTGGAGAAGCAATGCATAATGTTTAAAAGTCTATATCAACTTTAGAAAAATGAAATTATCAATATGGACTAGAGTTTTCAATGCGAAACATTTATCAAGATGATGTCAGGATCAATCAATTAAGGTCCCCCATATAAAAGATTCAAAGTTACTAAGTCTAATGCACAATGCAAAATTTATACTCAAGTTTCAAAAAAAAAAAAAAGTCATATTGAAAAAGGAGCAAAAATATTCTGGGAGCTAATTAATGAATATATTCAGTAAGAGAAGACTTTTAAAGTTTTTTTGCAACTTCTCATATAAGTTCTTTCTATCATAAATTTATTAATTAAATATTTATCAATGATGCAAAAATATTATTGGACATATAAAAAAATAAAACTAGAAGCAAACCTTATTATATAGAGCAAAATGATTTTTATCTATGCATGTTATATATTTGCTCATATGATCATATTAATCAATCATCCATTTTGTTTGCGTAGCAATTATTTTACAAGAATTAATGTGAAAATATGTTTGAATAAACAATGATAATTAATCTAAAAAATGTTATCTGCTACATTCGACTTGCAAAAAATATATCATTTACACCAAATGAATTCAAGTAAAAAATACTCTTTAAAAATTTCTAATATTTCTCAAGAAAAGCATAACTTTCTTATTATTATTATTATTATTATTATTATCCCTGACAAGAGTTACAATAACTAATATTAAGAAAAAGATATTATATTTCTTCTATCTTATGCAAGTATATATTCAAAAAAGTTTTCTTATAATTGTACTTACAAAATTTTCTTTTAGCTCAAATGTCATGATGTTTTTTAAGAGAATTTTCATGGAATTGCACTACTATCATCAAAACTTGAATGAATATGTTGTCGTAGAGGGTGGAACTCTTCTCCTACACATAAATTTGTTAAGACCAAAAAAAAAAAAAGAGGCACAAATACTCTATTCAAAGCATGAAATTTCATTAAAAAATTATTTTTTTTTCTTCCATAATAAAGTAATTTTTAGCTTAATTTGCTTAATTTTATATAACCAACTTCTTGGTTGTACAAACAACTCTAAAACCTTAATTGTATAATATTATTGGTTATTATCTATTATGGATCGAGAATAAGATGCAACCACAGCCATTCTAGCTCAGGTGCACCCATCTCCCTCTATAAATATCCTCATTTTGAAGAAGGAGAGGGAGGTTTTTTGAACCCTAAGGTTACTCTGCCAAAATTGTTATTCAAACCATCATAAGACACCTAAACCAAACACTCAACTTATTTACCTAAAGATCAAAGGTAGAACTAAGAGATTTGTTACTTCATTTGCATATTTTCCTAAGCATTTTGTGGAGGATTAATCAACCAAAGTGCCTCTAAGGGCAAGAAAATCCACCAAGGACATCCAAAGCATCCATTTTTCCCCTCTTTTTCTCCATTTCTTTATTTCTTTTTTTTTTTATTTTCAAAAATCTAGTCATAAAAGGTTGTATAGGCTAGGTTGTGGTCTATATAAACCTTCATATAGGCTATACAGACCACTAATTGGTCTATACAGGCCACTTGGACTGTGAATAACAAGTTTTACAACTTCGTTTCCCACTCAGTTTTCTTTAATTTGAATGGTTTCTTAAGGTATTTTAGGGAGTTTTAAAACTAAATAAGGGTAGGCCTTGAGTTTAATTCATTCAAATGATGGAGCTAGGATCAATGCCTTGTACTCATGGTTTTTATGTCTCCCATCCCTTCTTCTTTATGCATTTCTTTCTTTCTTTCTTCTTTCTTCATTAAATATTCTATTTTCATTTTCTAGCATGGTTAAGAGAGGGATTATGATTTCCAATGACATTAAAAATACATAATATGAGGGATTATGATTTCTAAAACCTTATAAATGCATAATATTACCATGTTTACTTTACTAGTCTTTTGTATTCACATGTTCTAATCCTCAACACTATGGAGAAGTGGCTAGTTATCTAGCTTGTTCACTTCTTCCATTTTCTTTTGGCATAGTCATTTGATAAAACAATAGGGAGAAAGGTAGCCTTTCATGATCCTTAATTTTGTTTTTATGGTTAATAAATAATACATAACATTGGCCTTACAAAAGCTCCTTCTTTGAATATGTCAACATCTTAGCCTTTTCAATGGTTAGTGGTGCTTTTTTGGATGCATTAGCTTTTTTGAGCAATTTTGGATGAGGGATCAATGACCCTAGGACTCCATTATTATGATATGATGACTAGCCTAAGGCCTCTACCATCCTTCAAAAATGTATTTGCATTTCATGTTTATCTCATGTCTCATTCTCCATATTCATATGTTTATGATTTACATGTTATGATTATCATTTTATGTTCATATGATATTGGGATTGTAAATGACATGAGTTTGGACTTAGAAGCACAATTAGGTCCTCTTGACTTGGAAAAGATTTGGTAAGACTCTTGCTTAGGGTGTTTTTCGTTATTTGTGTGTTACTTCATTATTTTACTTTCTTGATGGTAACTAACTTGTTTGGTTTTTTGTGTTTAGGTGGTTATACGTGTACATGGTAATCTTGATTATGCATGACCTCCCTATTTGAAAATGGTTGTAGGTGAATGTGTGTAATGCTTTGATGATGATGTGCTTGATTGAGATACATTAGAAACATGCTTAGGACTGATAACTGGATGAAGTAATAATAAGGCTAAAATGGTAAAATGAGAAACAAAGATGTTCAAAAGTTGGATCCTTAAATTCAGGTGGTTTTCGAGTGTTTAACCTTTTCTTCAAGTCATACCCAATTTTCGAACTCAATCTCTAATGGGATGAAGATGAATTAGGCCTTCTAAATGATTTAGGTAGACACAAAATTTATCCTTGTCCAAATTCTTGCCCCAACCAAAGTGTGATGGCCATTCCACATTCTAATTAAGAATGATACCAATATATTATTCCGCCTTAATCCCTTATTGACCACAATTTTGGAAAAATGGACTTCTATCTTACGTGAGGCTTTAAGAATCCTTGTTGATCCAATTCTCGTGTCATGATTAGGGGTTATTACTAATATACGATCCTTCATCCTCTTGGTCTCTCATTGTTCAATCAAATGTAAGAGTCGCAAGCAAAATTTCACTAGTTTAAGCGCAACCCCAAAAATTGACGGCACTCATAATATATTTAATATATTAAGCAATATTTTTATAATAATATTTATTATTTTTTAATTATTTATATAATACGATATATAATTTTTAAGTGATATTATAAATATATATTATGAAATTAAAAATATTAATAATTAAAGTTAATGAGCTATTTATGAGTGTAAATGAATTGAATAAATCATTATTTAAATTTGATTAATTTGTTAAACAAATTATTATCAAATTAAGTCACGACTAAATTAAAGCAAGAAAGAGGGGAAAAACAAAGAAATTGTCCTTTTGTTATTTTATATGGAGATAATAAACCAAAAACGTCGTATTGTCTTTGTCATTATCACAATCTTCATTTTCTTTTTTATGTGTACATCACAAGTTTTGTGTCTATATCTATTATGCGTTATGACTTAATAAAGAATTAATATTGTGTTTGATATAAATAAATTCTATAATTTTTATGAAATTTGTTTGTAAATTTAAGTTTTATGTGAATATAAATGAAAATTCATTTACAATTTTATTTTATTAAATCATTAAAATTGATTATAACTAAATCAAATTCTATCAAATTTGATAGAATTTACAAATGAATTATAAAGTTGTAAAGTTTTTTTATTATGATAAAAATACTTTTAGTTAAATTTTTTTTTGTTTTTCTTTCTTTTTCTCCTACTTTTCCTTTTGTTTTTCTCTTTCCACTCTCTTTTCTCCTTTTTTCTTGTATGTTTATATTTATATAAAAAATAATATAAGGACATTTTTATAAAATAAAATATTTTATTGAAATCTATACTTAAATCAAATATAAATTTTATTTTATTTTAAATAATTTTTTTATTTTGTAATATATCAATTATAAAAATTTATTTATAAATGAATCCTATAAAAATTTATTTGCAGAAAAAAGAAATTTTAAATTAGAATCGAATCAGAATTGGATCAAACATTCCAGTGTTTGATTTATCTGACTCAACTAGATGGATGCCATTTCCTATTAACGGAAAAATGTGGCGCATTTTGGCTTTTTTTCTTTTTTTAATTGTCTTTGCTTTGCTTTCAATTACTCTGAATTAATTGTCAACCGTTTTGCATTTCATTGACCATAATCAATGCAATAATTAAAAAAAGATCAATTGATAGATAAACATTGCACTAGTTCTTAGGGACTTTCTGTTGCAAATGGTTTTGAAAAATCCATTTGAGAGCTATTTTTAAGCTTTTTGAATATTAGTAAAAGTTTACATTATATTTCATTATAAATGAATTCTACAATTTTATAAAATTTATTTGTAAATTCATATTTTATATATTTGATTTAGATAAAAATTTATTTTATTAAATTATTAAAATTAATTATAACTAAATCAAAATATATTAAATTAATAAAATTTGTAAATAAATTTTAAAGCTATAAAATTTGTTTCTTATAATAAAAAAAACTCTTAATTAAAATATTTGTTTACTTTATTTTCTCTTTTTTCTTTATTTTTCTTACTATCTCCTCTTCTTCTTTTTCTTTACTTTTCTCTCCTCACTTTTTTGTGTTTTTTATATTTATAAAAATTTGAAAACATAATATAAGAATATTTTTTAAAAATAAAATATTTTATTAAATTCTACACTTAAACCAAACATAAAATTCATTTTATTTAAAATGAATTTTTTTTTATTTTGTAGTATACTAAATATAAAAATTAATTTGAAAATGAATTCTATAAGAAATTTATTTATAAATAAAATAAATTTAATTTAGAATTGAACCAAATACTAATTTTTTGATAAAAAACTTCAAAATAATATATTCATAGCTTAAAATAATATAAAAATAAATAAATAAATGACGTCCCAAATATGTGCTCATGGCATACTATGTAAAAGAGGTTAATTTTTTATAGTAATAAGTTAGAGAAGCTCTCTCTTGCCCTTTCAGCACAGGGAGATGGTGTAATGGCCTTTCAAAGTACACAGTTTTCTATTTAAATTTGTTGTTCTATTACTGTCCTTTCTAATCCAGTTTTCTATTAAAATGCAACTTTTCTACTAATTATTCTCATTTTGGTAAATAAACCAGAATTTGTTCATTGTGAAAAATTATTGAATACGGCGTTTGTCATTGTTTCAATGTCCCAAATCGGTTAGGCGGGGAACTTGATGTGATTCACATTGGGCAGGTGAATAATACTTTGGATGACAGTAACCTCACAGCTAGTTGTTTGAAGAGATTTTTGTGACACTAACCACCGTCAATTGGTAACAGAACCGAACCCATGTTCTATGCTTATAGACCTAACTAGTAGATTGAAATCATACAGTTATATATATAGCCAACCATCAAGATAAACTCTTCAGATCATGCGAGTCCTATATAATTATAGAAATTCAATACCTCGAGTACATGATTGATAAGGTGGTTTACCAGCTGCTGTGTTGCTGCTGCTTTACTTTCATCATGAAAGTAACGCATTCTTCATAAAAATGGAAAAACTTTTTCGAAAGTGCAAGCATTCGTTCAAAGTTAAGTTCTATTACAACTATATCAACAGCCATCTATGAGATTCTGCATACTTCTCATGCACTGTACCCATATTCTCAACAAACTCACCAAGATTTATGTCCTTCACATTAATTCCTGCTAAAAGAATTACTCATGCATATAATGAAATTGTTAAATATATACTTACAAAAGCTCACAAGGATTACATTTTTTTTTTTTATATCAATAAAAATTTGCAGGCGAAAAAGCTAAATTACTGGTACCTGAAACTAAAATGGCCCAAAAAAAAAAAAAGGGAAGAAAAAATTGGTTCACCTATAAGCTATTCTCAAGTAGCAGAGAGCTGGCCCGAATCTTAGAAGTTATCTTTGCCCGTTATATTGAATGCTCAGACGCTTGAATCACTATCATGGCACATCTAACCTATTGCATCAATCTCTATCCAATCAGGTCAGTAAGTTTTGAATCTCATAGCAAGAAACAGCCCTACAAATACCAAGCAAGACGAAAGCATCACCTGGTAATTTTACTGAAAAATGGAATAGCATAAATTCATAAACCTCTAGGTTTTGATCAGCTTGTGCAGGCAACAGCTTCTTGATCTACATTGTTGTAAAATAAGCTCAATTTAGTAATAGAAAGTGCCTCTCCAAAAAGGGATGCTCGTGTAGATTTCAGTATACGAACTTCCACATAATCTCCAATAACTGGATTCCGCTTGCTATTCACATCCTCATATCGATTTACCACTGGCAGATTGGCAAATGAAACTCTATGGCCTCTATCACTCTTGCCAATAAGTTCTGTATCTGGAGCTCTTCTGTTGGGCCCTTCCACTAACACGAGTTGGATAGTTCCAACCTGGGAGTCATAGCATTGACCAGTAGTTTCACGGAAAGCCTCGATAAGTTCAGTAAGCCTCCTCTGCTTGACTTCATCAGGAACATCATCATTATAGTTCCTGTGGGCATGGGTCTTCTCTCTCATGCTATATGCAAACATGTATGCCATATCATAACAAACAGCCCTGACAAGACTTAGAGTGTCCTTGTGTTCCTCCTCAGTTTCCCCACAAAAACCTGTGGACAGGAATCCAAGTGATAAGATGACAGTGTCAAAACAGAATCCAACTTTACCAGTATTAAAGACAAATACTATAGAATATAGATTTCAAATCTGAAAGCAATTCTCATGCAATCAACTAAAGTCAAAATAGTCCATATGCAATTGGTAACAACGGTTGTTGGGAGAGAGGATACTTCAGCGCCTCATCACATATTAGTTGAGGCACTTAACACACATGCAACAATATAAAAGAAAAGCACAACTTATGAGTTATTCGGCGGAAGCATATGGGCATCACGGATCAGGTTTGTACCACCAATCTGGAAGATAAGCACCAACTGAAAATCCCCTCTTACCACCGCTTATGTCCCATTGTTCAATTGCAGAGAATTGTTCTTCAAATTTCAGTGTTGGATCACTCTTACCAAGTGCAACTAATGCACTATTGTTTTTCATGTATTGCGGATAACTTCCCTTTCTATCATGATAACTGCCTTTGGGCAGTTAATCCCATTATGGGCGGACCCAGCCCTAATATCAAACAAATATGAAGCATCACATGCAAAAATACATTGGCACCTAAACAAAAAGCAGACGAGGGACATATAAAACCCACAAGATTCTTGCAGCACAAAGTGTGAACAGCCTTACTGTGTAGGAGGAAGACAACATCAAAGCCAGTCCTTCCCATAGTGAACAGCTAACCGGAGGTTTCCAGTTAAAGGTGAAAAAATAAAAGATCAAGAATTCAAGTTGATTATATGACAATCACAGCCAGTGACAGAACTAGAAATTACTTTTAGAGGGCTCACCATCGAATATAACAAATTTTTGGTGCAATTAAATAATTATTTAACATCTAAAGTATTACAATGATAACTATAAAATTAATAAAAATATATAAAATTAATAAAAATGTATAAATGAGGGTTGCTAAATTCTAAATTCTCAATTCAATGAGAGTTCCCTAAACTCTAAATTCAAAGTTTTCTTAAATTTTAAATTCACAATTGACAGTTCTAAATTCTCAATTCACAATCCCAACTCACAATAAATTCAATCAGAGATTCCTAAATTCACAATAAATCAAGTAGGGTTTCTAATTCACAATATATTTTTAGTTTGAATTTCCTATTTATAAATTAAGGTGTCTAATTCACAATTAATAATATATTTTCAATTTTAATTTTTTATTTCTAAATTAAGGCTCCTAATTCACAATTGAAAAAATACTTTTAATTTAAATTTCTTATTTTTAAATTCAATCAATTCACAATTTTTAAGAAATATGAAAACATAAGTAAATTATTATTAATCCAAAACTAAGTGAATTGAAATATAAAAAATATGAGCAAAGTGAAAAATGTAGAAATTCGGATGACAGAACTCACCTTTGCATGAATCCAAAATTGAATGAACATTCTTGAAATACTTAATAGTTTAAGCTAAAAAATTGATTGACTTTAAGTTTTTGAAGAGAAATTTAAAAAATTTTTGGAGGACAAGAAGATGA
>CATIWR010305943.1:0-62005 GCA_949677035.1 Omphalea diandra | reverse complement strand
TAATCTTTCTTGGTTTCTTGTTTTCAGTTGTGGGATTCAGCCCTCAGGATTTTGATTATAGAAACTTGATGGATCCAGAACCTGGGAGGTGTAGAAGAACTGATGGCAAGAAATGGAGGTGTAAGAAGAATGTGGTTCCTGGTCAGAAGTATTGTGAGCGCCATATGCATAGAGGTCGTCAGCGTTCAAGAAAGCTTGTGGAAGCTTCTGAAGTGGTCACGGCTTCTAACAGTGCAAGCAAGAATGCATTGAATTTAAACGCCAATTCTTCCAGTTCAACCCCGGCAACTCTCTCATATAATATTGTTAAAGGTCATAAAAGATCTGGAATCGCCAATAGTATTGTTGATGCCCAAATCATTGCTGGCTGTGCAGTTAGTGGCCCGAAAAGTGCTAGCACGAGCATGACCCCTAGGGGCATTGGTGGCTGCATAAATGCCACCGCGTTCATGATCGCTGGCACTGTTCACACGGAATCCACCATCACCACAGCCACTATAGGAACTAATAAGGCTGGCGGTAACAACAATCATGGGACTAATGGCATTGACGATTGGAATGGCAATTGCAGCAACTATGTTAAGAATCTAATGAATTGCAACAGTAGTGGAAGCATCAAAAATGCCAAAGGTGCCACATTTCAAGGATTGAACTTCTCACCTAAGAGTGTTCTTCAAGGTAATATAAACATAATCAACATTGGAAAGTTAATTTTATACTGTATCTCAATGAATCATGAAAATCTTTATTTAGCCCTCACAGGATTTTTCGAATAACTATGCATTCAATGTATAATAAGAGCTTCAAATTGGCTTCCTTACCTCTTGAAGGAAAGCCATTTGCCTACTCCTATTGTTAGTCAGTGTCCAATTTATTACTTAATAAATCTGTCCTGTTAGTAGATATGTATAGTTTCCTGTTTCTCTCTTGGAAACTCTGACTTGTGATCCTCGGCAAAATCATTCTTGGATAGATTTTGAAATATTAATGTTTAATGTAAAATTGGATATTATACTTTTTTTCTTCCATTGTGTTCAGTTGAAGGATGCAGGGCTGCGTGTTTCTGCAGAAGTGATCTGGAACTTGAATCAGGGAGGTGTAGAAGAACAGATGGGAAGAAGTGGCAATGCCGCAGGGACGTTGTGCCAAGAGAGAAATATTGCAGGATGCATATGCACAGAGCTGCAAAGAAGCGCAAGGAAGCCTTTGAGTTACCTACTCTTCTCAGTGCCACCCTTGATATCTCCACTAGCGCTCATCCGCATCCTACTGAGATCTTGCCCAGCAAGCGGGATGGAACAAACTTAAACACTAATCTTTCTATCTCGATCTCTGCAAATCCTCAACTTGTGACTAACAACAATATAAGTGACACCACTACCAGCGTTAGCAGTGATACCACCATCAGCGACACCATAATTGCCTCTTGTGAAGATGGAGAATTCTCTTCTTAGCTAGCTGTTTTGAGAGCTTTTGAGCTCCTGCCAACATCTTGAGACCAGTTTTGAGGCATTAAGTTTTCTGTCTCTAATCTGATATGGAAACATGTAATCAGTGGACTTATGTTCTTGTAGCACTGAAATGCGTTTTGGTTTATGTATACCTTCAAGTTTAGATGGGAAGGCAAAAGTTCGCTTGATATGAAAGCAGCAGCAGCAATGCTAGTGTTAATTTTGCATCCTTGAAGGGGTGATGTCATTGCCTGACTAAACTGTTCCATTATTTCAACCTTAAGAAGGTGTGATTGGTTTTCTTAACAAGACATTTAGGAATTACAAACAAATTTTTTATATATTGGGGGTATCTTTATATATAGTGTCTTGCAAGTATTTTAATAGAACATTTAACAGAAACTTATGGCTAAGCCATATGCTATTCCTGGAAAAATTTTATTCATATAAAATATTGCATTCTTTCTACCAAAGACAGGTTAAAGTCCAAATTGCAAAACCAAGAGTTAAGTTATAAATAGTGAAAAGAAATAAACTACTATATTTTACAGAAACTACTATATATATTTCAAAAAAATTTCTGGAACATAGCATATTTGTGAAAATATTTTCAATAGCTAAACTTTAATTCTATTAATCGTTCATGAATGATGGGCTAGAAATAGAACAAAGAAATTAAGGAAAAAGGAGGGAACAAATCTGAGATGTGTAGAACGCTGTCCTAAAGGGTTTATTGTCCCTCAGGATAAAATAGCTCTTCAGAATGTATTATCTGGAAACAGAAACAACAACTTTCATATTAATTTTGTTAACCTAGCAACCAATAGAGAGAAGAGGATATTACTAACGTTATAGCAAAGAAGCAATAGAGATAATAGGAAGTATATTGTTAATCATATCTGTACATGACATAAAATTAGGATTTCAGTTTTCTAGTTTAAAACTAAGTAAAAAACGTGTACATGGGATAAGGATAATTTTACAGATGAAAATAAAATATTATAAGGCTAAAAGATAGGAAACAATTGTCTTTCAGATGAAAATAAAATATTATAAGGCTAAAAGATAGGAAACAATAGTCTTTTAGAAATACTATACGTATACAGCATGTTGTACACCAAAAACCAAAGTAACTAGTAAAAGAAATCTAATGGTTGCATTATCGGTCACTACACTGACAAAATTAATTATAATCTAATACTAAAATCACAATCAACCAATGCATTGAAGCTTCCGAATGATGTCACGGATGAGCCATTGAGCCATATAATAATAGGTCTTTTGTGTTGAATGTATTCCATCCCAGCTCAAATGATTGTGAGGATTTGTACAAATTGTTACGTTAGGAGCTCCACATAATTTAGCCAGACTAAAGTTATAATCACCTCCACTTCCACAGCAAGCCTTCTGCAATGATTTTGAATCAAATCCTGGTTACATCAAACAAGTCAATGATATCTTCGACTATATGCAATATAAGATAAAACCTTTTTAACTTGAAAATTTAAAGACTTACCAAGTAATGAAGCTTTTGGCAAAATCTCCTTGTAAGCATTGTAGTAATCTCCATATACCATGGCCACATTTGGATATTGTTTTTCCAATTCGTTAATAGCTTGTTTGAGATGATCATTATGATATTTTGAGAAATCGTTTAATCCTTTCAAGCAATGGTATTCATCGTATGCAGTGGAATCATTAGTTTGAAATCCTGTAAGATAAATAGGTAGACAACCTATTGGGAAATTTCCAGGAACAACTATTCGCGTAGCACCATATTCAATAACTCTCTGCAGAAAACATAGCAAAACTTAAGAACAGAAAACGAAATAAAAGTGGATGTGTGAAATATTTATATATATATATATAAAAAAAAACCCTCACCTTAACAGCATCTTTGATGGCGTCGATAACATCCAGCACCATCGACTTCACCTCATCAATGGACTTGCCTTGAAAGAATGCATAGTTATAATCATTGCCACCGATGGTCCCAACCATGAAGAGAGAATTTTCAAGTTTCCCAGCACAACCTATAACAAACGAACATCAAAACGAGATAAGAAATAAGCATATTAATAAATGTTATACTGATATGAAGCAAGATAATATCATTAACCTTTGTGAGTACTAAAGCAAGTAGAATTGAAATGGTTGAACATCCAATCCAGTTGAACATCAAGAGAAGAGTTAGTCACTGGGGCTGTTACTCCCCTATTTTTTGCTAGAAAATCTACTGGCAATGCGGTGGAGCCCGCAACTGCAAAATTCACCCCTGTTGTGGAACTGAAACTTGCATTCAAATTCAGATATGCATCAAGAAAAGGAATACCGGATGATTGTGCTGTTGGAGTACAAACAAAACCACAGTTAGCGACTTATAATTTCTGCAAAAATAAAAAAAAAGAAAAATATTTGCTTGATGCGTGGAACAAAAATAAATAGATTACCAAGATAATCAATGATTAACAAGCCATTAGAGCATCTTCCATTTGCCTTCTTCATGAAATCTTGGCCATAAGGAAGTCTACCAAATGCAGAGGCAGGATCCTCTCGTATCAAATTACCCGTGTCCGATATTGAATCCCCAAGCTGATATATTGCGTCGAAATTACAAGTCTGAAGAAGATGAGCATTAGATGCAGAAGGAAGAACAAAAACAGAGATTGAGCAAAGGAGCAAAAGGCAAAGAGTTTTGTAGGACATCATGGTTAGAGAGATTAATGGACTAGACGACGTTGGCATGATGAAAAGCAAACTGCGCGTTCTGCTACATTTATAGTAATCCTAATGGAAACCTTTTGTATTGTGGATTGGATTTTTTGTCCTAGTTTTAGTTGGATATGAAATCCTAGTCGTATAAATTTTATGTTCTAAACAATTTCTAAATGAGATTGTTGGAAGATGAAATCAAATATGGCAGGTCAAAAGTGACGAAAAAAAATTAAGTGGTATATATACATGTTAAAGAGTCAAAAACTATTTTGGTGGAGGTTAGCCCAACACTGAACCTCATTTTCAAGCTCAATTGAAGATAAATTCAAACTCAATCGGTGTGGTTGCGATGCAAGCCCAACACTTAAACCCAAATAAGGGAAGTCTATGGATTCAAAACTTTTTAACATGATATCAGACTCTACTAGTGTTCTAATAGGCCAAAAAGATCCAGGAGGCTCATGTGGAAAATGTCCAGTGTTCAATCCACCAAAAAAGTTATTAAGTCTGAAAGATTCGGATTAGGCTAGATAAAAGATCCAAACCCGTTGAACTATTGATCATATGTGTGAAACTTGAGACAAGTTTGAGAACTGAACTAAAAGGAGTGCAATAGAGCTGAAAAATATTGAAAGTGAAGAAGAAAATTAAGTGGCAAGTATATGTTGAAGAGTCAAAAACCATTTTGGTAGAGGTTAGTCTAACATTAAAGCCCAATTGGAGACAAACTCAAGTCTAATTGATATGTTTGTAATGTAAGCCCAACACTCAAACCCAAGTTCATGAAACCCAAGCAAATGAAGTCCATGGATTCAAAAATTTCTAACATAATATCAGAGCTCACTAGTGCTCTAACAAGCCAAAAAGATCTTGGAGACTTGTGTGGAATATGCTCAGTGTTTAATCTACCAAAAAAGGTTGTTAAGAGGTTGAACTTGAAAGATTTGGGTTGGGCTAGATAAATGATACATACTCATTAGTCCATGGACCATATGTGTGAAACTTGGAGCAGGTTTCAGATTGAATTGAAAGGAGCGCAATAGAGCTAAAGAAGTCGAGGCCTGAACCAATTAGTTGATATTCGAGCAAGTAACAACTAGACTCTAAAAGCAAGCCAAACCTAGTTGTACTTGAGGGAGAACGTGAAAGATGGGACCAAATATCTCACGTCGAAAGTGATATATATATATATATATATATATTGATTGAAGAGCCAAAACTAAAATGGCTAAAACTATTTTGGTGCCAATATTGAAGCCAATTTAATATACATAGGATAGGGCAATATTTGTGGTGCCCCGCCCATTAACAGCATCCATTTTTACGGGGCAAATAGGGCGTCCAGTGGCCGGCGCTTTACTAGGTTCTTGTTGGGCTTTTAGTGAAGTTTGACAGGATGCTACCTTACTCGGACACCATCCTTGAAGCGAGAACTAGTTCCTGTTGTCTAGTATTCCAAGTAGTAAGGCTATTGTTTCTTCAACAAGGTCGTGCTCTTTCTTGAAGATTGGACCAAAACAAATAGACAAGGCAAGTAGGTTTTACCGCAGGCATGGATACCATCACCATATCATGCAGCTAACTCGTCCAACTATTACAATACGTTCTTGTGCACCATTGAAGTTGGAAAGAATTCCATATTCAAAGAGGTTCTATATCACAGTATCTGATAAACTTGAGAAAATAATAGGAGAGTTTTTTTGGAAGATATTGATGCCAGAAAACGCAAAGAAACTGCTCCCTTCATCAGACCCAAGAGTCAAACGAGTAGAATCTGTTACTAGACGGATAGTTCGAGCTATGAATAGAGGACTAATGCTGGAAAAAGATTACAAATTGAATGGACGTGAATGAGTAATTTGCGCCAGTAGACAGTTGATCATGAACACCAACCAAAAACAGCTTCAACAACTTTTGTCGAAACCTTTTACTGAGCATTTGAATTGAAAAGATTGGGAAGTTTATGTGGTTGATTCTTCCACATATAATGCTTTATGTTTCATTGGTGGTAGGATTGTTGTTTATACAGGGCTGCTTGATGATCTTAAATCTGATGCAGAAATAGCAACTATTCTTGGGCATGAAGTATATATTCCCCTTATTACTTGCTAAGTAATTATTATTAAATCTTTAAATTCACATGGTTAATGAGGTTTTCGTTTTAAATCTTTATTTTGATTCTTTTCGATTTTCAATAAATTGTCTAGATTGGGCATGCTGTTGCTAGACATGTGGCTGAAGGCATAATAAGCGTCCTCTTGTTCATTCTTCTGCTGTTGTTCCTTCACCTAAAATCAGTAGAAATTGGAGAATTGGCGCAAGAATTATAAAGCTAATCAATAGTTTTATTTCACGAAGGTATTCTTCTCGTTTGTGTCCTCAAAGTTTACTGCCTGCTAGCTTATTATAATTATTACTGTGTGTTTTGATCAATTTTTGTTAAATTTCATATTTAAAATGTAGCTCGACTAGTTTAGGTCATTCATTAATGGATCTTTAAGACCATTGCTGATAACAATTGCAATAAAAAGAGTTGGCTTAATGCCCTTACGAAACACTTCGCATAATGACTCCCCAATAATATATACCTGCCCTGCACTTGTTGCAGTTCAGGATTCCAAAGAATAGTCTTTGAGATATCATCTTATTTTTTTAAAAAAAAAAATTCTGAAACTTTTAGCACTGCTATAGGACTTGAAACGTTGGCTTAAATATTAACTGTATGGCATTTGATTTTGCGTATCCAAAAGATAAGCCCCTAGTCCATTCATGATGGCTAACCTGATTACCAACGTTCCTGGCAAGTTTCAATTTTCTTATGCACCGACAACTGATTATTCGCTCTATGTCTCTCTTTTACTCTTTTCCTGTCAAAAGGAGGGAATCAGAAGCCGATTACATTGGGTTAATGTTAATGGCGTTAGCTGGATATGATCCTCGAGTGGCTTCAAAACTGTATGCTCGGCTGGACGAATCAGAAAGTAGCAATTGGTTTTCAGATCATCATTCTGGAGATACGAGAGCTAAGCTACCTAATAAAGCTGAAGTAATGAAAGAAGCATTTGCAATACATGCGGAAGCAAAGGTAGAGTAGGGTCTTAATCTAGATAAGACTATCTTCTTAACATGAAATGGGAAGGAAAAACTGATTTTTGTTTTAAATTCACAGATTATATCGTAGAGCTCATGACATATTTTTGACGTCTTTATTGGCCGCGCTTTTCACACGAGGACAATCACTAGTCAAAATACAAATTACATGGGATGGCCACAGAAAATTTTCTATTCAATATCAATCATTGTTGAGTGTAGTGCTTTATTATTATTATTATTATTATTATTATTATTATTATTATTAATGGTTTTGAGATATGATCTTCTTCGTATTGTGAGACATTTCCTCCTCATCCACACATCTCATTCACATAAATCATGCTGGCATATTTTCTTAATTGCCGATTAGGAATGTGCCTTGTTCAGAACAGATTTATCGCCTATGAAGTCAAAAACTGTCTTTGCTTGGCAATATAGCTTGTCATCAATGTCTCATCCACTAACAACGTCAACAAATTGTATTAGTAAGGTTCAAAGAAGTTGAGCATAATTATGATATATGACACAACCAAGAGATATTTAAATTACCATGAAATTAGAGTTCAATTTTATAGAAAATATGATAAACTTGGTACTTCAATGTCCCATCACTTGACAAAAGAAGAAGGTACTTGAAGTAGTCAAATGCTAGCACAATATTATATAGGGAAAATTTTGAAGTGAGAATGCTGTGCAGATATTGGGTTTCCAAGTAGAGCATTAGCTATCTCAGAGGTTATCAACTTTAAAAGCCACTTCTCTTTCCCAAAAATACCATTAGATACAGGATCAAATTAGAGAATTTAGTAATTAAATGCTACTTGGAAATTCCCATAGGATCTGCATTCTTGACTATCCAAGGATGCTCCATGATCTTCTGAAGAGATAGCCTTTTAGAAGAGTCCTTCACCAGAAGCTGCAAAATTTAACAGATTGCATATTCAGGAAGGTGATTAAAAATGCCATAGTCGTTTTTCACCCAACAAAAATATGGCAACATTCATAGGTGAACATACTCTGCTGATGAGGTTTTTGGCTTCTATAGACACCGGAGGATCTGAAGGGAAACTCAGATCGACTTTCATGATCCTGCAACACATAATCTAATCAGTGCTTACAAGCATGTTCCCTGTAAAAACTAATATAAACTAATGCATAGCACATGGCACTCCTTAGTCCTTACCTTCTAAATGTATCTCGTTGACTTTCGGCCTCAAATGGAGGGGCACCATAAAGAAACTCATAACACAATATTCCCAACGTCCAGTTATCAACTGCATAATCATGAGCTTTATTCTCCACCATTTCTGGTGCCAGATAATCCAAAGTTCCACACATGGTGTGTCTCTTGCTCCTTGATTGCACAGACCACCCAAAGTCAGCAATTTTCATTCGGCCCTACAAAAGTTTTGGACCAATCATGAAAAATATATATCATGCAACTGCAGATTCAGCAAATCAATGAAATAACTAATGTAATAACTAAGAATCATCAAAGGAAAAGTACATTGCAGAATCTGCTTCTATAACGAAATTTTACAAATAAATGAACTTAAGGATTGATCTATAGGACGGATTTGAATATGTAAACCGAAATGTTCAGGACTCAGGAAGCAAGTACTTTTCTGTTTAACTTCGACAAGAATTTCTGTTCCAAAAACTTGGAAAAGAAACCCCCTAAACTGCAGACATAATTATGATGTCAAAACATACAAGCTTAAATAAAAGGCCAGTAACACATCCTTTAAGCAAAGATGCTCAGCAGTAGTAACCAAATTTGTCTGAGATGTGTCTATTATACCCTTTACAGTGTTGGCATCACCATACAATAGTAGAACAATATCCATATTCTCTCTTAAATTCAGTAGCTCACAAATCTCCATTTACCTAATCAGAAAATTTTGAACGAAGATCCAAAATAAAGTTAAGAATGATGAATTTGGGCAAATTATATTTATACAAAATCTAGGTTAATACATAAAGACTAATACCCTTAAAATCACAATAAAACCACAGCATACCTCATGATCAAGCAACAAATTTTCTGGCTTAATATCCCTGTGAATCACATCCTTCTTGTGACAATACGCTAATGCATTTGTGAGACTTGCAATGTACTGAAATTCATTGACAAACAACCACGAAAAAAAAAATCAGATGAATTAATCTTTGCTTGTATTGGGTATAAAACTAAAACGACAGCATAAAAACATAAAGCTTTATATAATGGAGCAAGAGAATATTCACCGTGGCAGCTTGCTTCTCACTGAGATAACCTTTCTTTTTAAGCTGTCGATAAAGCTCGCCGCCGTGGGCATACTCCAGTATCAAGACAATGCGCTCATCATCATCAAACCAACCATATAGACGCAGCACATTGGGGTGGCGCAGACTAGTTTGAATCTCCATCTCTCTCTTTAGTTGGTGATGAATATTATACTTCTCTATCTGTTCCTTGAAAATTATCTTTAACGCCACTATATATTTGCTCTGACCAGACCAAATACAAAAAATCAGTGAATTCCTTGGAGAAGAAACAAAAATGGAGGTCAAAATGATGGCAAGGAATAGGAAACAAAACCTTTATTTCTCTGGCCAGATACACTCTTCCAAATTTTCCTTTCCCTAGGGGTTTTCCGATCTCGAAATCTTTCAGGGACCATTGCCTCTTCCGGTTGTCTTGTTCTTGCTGATGAGATCTTGAAAGCATTTTTTGATGGTGATTTGCAGAGATGGGAAGAATCTGTGACTGGAATTTGAAATATTTTGCGTTGCACTTGAATTTAATTGAAGCGCCTAAGTTAAAACGACCCTATTGGATTCTGCAACGGAACGAATCTACTCGTCTACAGAAGCCCAAGCCCAAGCTCACAATCCGTGTGTCGGTGGCCCACTATCAAAACGCACAGGCAGCAGTGATGCAGAAAAGATAAACTCCGGGGAAGGGACTTTTTATTAAATTGAGTACTTGGAAAAAAAAAAAAATTTATTTAATGAAATGGGTGAGTTTGAAAAGTATTTATAAAATTATAGTGTTTATTGTTAATCCTCTGGTCAAAATAGAGGATTAGTTAATAAAAAATATTTTTTTATTAAATTTTCTGCCCGTTTGCTAGTTAAATTAGAAGATGAGAAATTTTATTTATTTTCTATGCCTGTTCACCTGTTGAAGTAGGAGACAAGTAATTTTTTTTGTTATTATTTTATGCCTGTTCACACTCTAAACTAGCAAACAAACTAATTTTTTTTATTTTTTTTGTCCCCCCAATGGTAACTAGTGGACAAGCTATTAATTTTGCCATGTTAATAATTCCTGCCGCCCATCATTGTATGCAATAAATATACAATTGTTGTGTACAATATATGAACCATGTATGTATAGGTATTTTTTTTGTATTTATTATATTATATGAATATGTATAATTATAATAATTATATCATGTTAATCATGTTAAAAAGTGCATAATTATATCATATTAATATATTAATAATTGTATAATATTTTATGATATTTATGTATAATCTATTTATTAAAATTTTATTTGTTATTAAATTTTATGTAATATATGTAATATATAATATATAATATATATTTATTTAATATATAATATAATTTAATAATTTAACGTAATATAAATCAATATAATTTATTTTAATTAATAGTATAATTAGTATACTAATAATTAAGTAATATAATAATAATATAATTAATATAATAAATTACTTTATTTTAATTAATAAATTAAGATAATAAAGTGTGAAATTAATAAATGAATATATAATTCTTATATAATTTATTAATATATAATTTTTATATATTAAAATATTTTGTTGATGATAATAATTATCAATTGAATTATTTTGTTGATAGCAATAATTATTAAAATATTAATTATATATTATTATATTAATATAATAATTTATTATGGTATATAAATGATTACAATATAAAAAATTACATAATATAAAATTAATATATAGCAATATTAATATATTATTAATACATCAATAATTATAAACTATATTTAATATATTATCTTGATATAATATAATTATTGAAAATTAAAGCAATTAATTATAAATAAATTTATAGCAATAAATTATCATATTAAATTAAAGTGATTAATTATGAATGAAGAGTTAATTATCATAATAAAAAAGCATTATTAAAAATAATGATTAGTGAAATATATTAAAATAATAATAAGTAAAACAAAAGTTATCAATTGAAATGAATATTGTAAATGATAAATTAATATTTTTATTTTTTTTATTTTCTTTTGTGAGTTTTCCATTCTGAGTGTTTGATATTTCGACATGACCTTCTATTTTTTAAAGTTGTACTTCTAATATGATGTGTGAGAATATTTTTATCACTAATTTTATCATTTATCACTTTAATTTTAATAAATAATATATTAATATTACTATATATTAATTTCATATATATGTAATTTTTTTATTTTGTAATAATTTATATACTGTAATAAAATTATTATATTAATGTAATAATATATTAATAATTATTACTATCAACAAAATAATTTTATTGATAGTTATTATTATAAACAAAATAGTTTAATATATAAAAATGATATATTCATTTATTAATTTCACACTTTATTATCTTAATTTGTTAACTAAAATAAAATAATTTATCATATTAATTATACTATTAATTAAAATAAATTACATTAAATTATATTACATTAGATTATTAAATTATATTTGTAGGCCAATAACTGAAAACATACAATCCGCAATTTGTTTATTACATTAAATTAATAAATTATATTAAATTATTAATTTAAATTACGACCCCATCAGCTTGCAAATTTCATGGATTATCACAAACTTTTTTTTTGTTTTTTTTTTCTTGGTTCACTGGTTTGTTTAAAGAATAAATTTTTTTTTTTTTTTGGTTGTCCCAATTCTTGAGGAGCGGATCAGGAAAGAAACAAATATTCCTGCTCGGTCCGCTACTTATGGTGAGAGACCGACAAAAATACACCCTAAATTTATAAATATTTTTCGCTTTAATCCATTTCATTAAATATTTTTTTTTTCAAATATCCAATGTAATAAAAAGCCCCCGGGAAGAGCCCTTCTGTCGTTCGACGACCGTGGAAAAGGCGCTCATTTTGTTGCATTAAAACGTGCAGTGTCGTCGCTTGAACCAGGAAACGGGAAATCGTTCACTACCTTAAGAAAATGACACCAGGAAAACAACTGTCGTTTAACGACCTCAAAAATTTAAACAACCACAAATGAAATTGGCCAAATTGCATCTTGCTGCTGTTTGCGCTCAGGGTTTGTTCCAATTCCTTTGGCTCGTTGGGAGTTAATGCATCGAATTCGAAATTGCCTTTTTAACATTCAATATTCAAAGATTAACAGTGTAGACATCCATTAAAGGAATAGAAGAAAAAGGAACACAACTATTTTCATCGTATTACTATGTAGCCCACATGATCATAATCATTCTCAAATCAACTCTGCCCAAAACTATTATTTTCTCAAATTTGTACATTGGCGAATGCTGGTCTCTTTCAATAATTACAATATTCATTCAGAAATAATCACATTTACAGAAGTTAATATTTATGTATGCAGCAGCAATAGGATTTCCATGTAGTGACTGCACTATGCTGTGTATTTGCTTTTTATAGACAAATAAAAACTGATGGTCGAAACATTTTAAATTCTCATAGCAAATTCAGTTGGCGCCAAACTCCTCATTCCACCGTTCAAGCTCTTCCCATTTGCTTTTGCTAAGACTGGGTCTAATTATGGACATTGCCTTCTGAAAGTCTTCATATCTTAGTCGTCTCACCTGGCAAAACAAATATTAGATTACTTGATTTTCCCTATGCAAATGCGCTAAATACAAAATTCCCAAAAGCATTAATTTTGCGAGACTTACTCATGAAGTCATATATTAAAGACAAATTTTAGCTGGATTACCTGATTAGCATTGATTGTGAGGATGTTTGTACCAAGCTCTCTAATTGGCATCATTGCAGCTTCTTCACATAAAGCCTGTAGATCACTTCCAGAGTATCCTATACATTAAAAGAGTTGGAAATGGTTTTAAAATTTTTGGTTTGAGATGATTTATTCTTATTTTACTTGGATATAAACAAGCAATCAATAGAAAACTAAAAATACGACCACCGGTTGACTTTCTTTTAGCTAAATCATTTTGGTTTGTAGCTAAAATCATTTCCATATTAGATTTAAACAGTTATTCACTGCCCTTCAATATACATCTATCTCACCTTCGGTTTCTCTCACAAGTCTTTCAAGATCTCCGTCTGTCACATGTAATGAGATGTAAATTAGTACATTGAAGCAAAAAGGAAGGAACACAAGCCATAATGCACATAATGCACACAAAACAAACTTTTCCCATTGCACTTCCTCTATTGCATGCAACAGATTAAGGATGCATGTTGCAATCAAAACCAAACTTACATGCAAAGGAGGACAGATGACCACTAAGATTCTATATGATTGATGAGGGAGATTGCACAAAGGAAACAAATGAGCAACCCAAAATGCAAAATTTCTAGATTTTATAACAAATTTTATCTTCACAAATATTTCATGGTATTCATCTCTTATGGCTCATAACAATTCCCACATAAAAGCCCATTTAGTTCAGCTTTGCTGTAAATTCAGACTACCAACCATTTTAGCAATTGCTCTGAATTTATTATAAACTAATTTTTTTAGAAACATCTCAAACAGGACTAGTTGGTAAGCTCATAACAGATTTTTGTATAATTTCCGAATTATGATTGAAAGAGAATATATTGAAGTGGTAACACTTTTTATATAATCCAATTTCCTCCTCTTTTTTTGTTAGATGGGGATAAAGAGGCAATGGCCACTGCTTGCTTGAAAACATAAAAGCGGTCCTGCATATAAATTGTTAACTTCTTAGCATTTAGAAGATGAGAGATCTTTTTCAAGATAGCTATCCCCCTTATATTTTTGTAGTAAATTAGCGCTTTGTGGTTAAGTTAAACCTCACTCAACTCCCTTTTTTGGTAGTTTCTAAGATAGTAGCATAATCAGTGGTACTTGAGGCTTGGAGAGAGGTTTGGAAGCCTTATTGCATATGGATGGAAGTAGCGCTGCAAGCGAACCAAATGCTCATGAACAGTCAGGCTCAGCTTAAAAACTTGTTTGAGCTTCCTTACATAGTAAACAAATGAATCTCAAGTCTCAAGCTTATTTAATAGCCAAGCCTGAACAATAGTGTGTTCAGCCCATTTATAGGCTGATAGTGGACTTGTTTAGTAGACTCGATTATAGACTAAAAAATTGGCTCGTTTAAATGGTTAAGTTATATTAATGGTGTTTATTATGAGTTTATTCATCTTTTTTAGATACATGAAGAACTCATTTAAAATCAATTACTTATATTTTTTAATTTTTGTTATTCATAATTATAAAATAATTCTTAAAATTATATATTCCATTCATAAATGATAAAAAAAACATAGATATTATTTGATATATATGTAAAAAAATATTATAACTTTAGTATCTTTATAAAAAAAATTTAATTATAATTTATTATTATTAAGAAAGATTGAGGCTTAATAAGAGCTCAATTAGGCTCGTGAACCGTATGTGAATATAGTAGTGTATAGCTCGGCTGACTTGATTAACAAATGAACCAAACTCAAAGACCTAAATTTTAAACTCGTTTAATAAATGAACCAAAGTTAAACTAGTCAAAACTTGGCTTAACTCAGCTTGTTTGTAGACCTAGGTGGAAGAAGACTTTACCTTTGATTCCTTTGCTTATTGTTAGTACATCAAATGGAAGAAAAGTCTCTTGCAGATAAAATGGTTGAAAACTTTATAATTTTTATTGTTTATGCTGGAATTACACGAACAAAAGAAGTTTGGAATTTGTTGATTCCACATAATGTTCAAAACCTCACATTCCATGGGTCAGAAGTCAGACACTTGGGTGACAATTTTAAAAGGTTTTTTTCCCCCTCTGCTTGAATACATAAAAAAAAAAAAAAAAAAAAAAAAACAATATACTCTTGGAGCCCATTGAAAAAGGATATGGTGCCTTCAAACAGAAAAGGCAGATGCACAAAATGAAGTGTACATACCAGGTAAGGAGAAAGCTTGACCTTTGAGCTTGTGTTTCAAGAGAAGCCTCCTAACATTTTTATCTGGTAGAGGTACGTATATTCTCTTTACCTGAATCAGTGATTATATATGAAACTCAGTTGCCAAAGTTAATAAAAAGGAAATTAAAGAGTGAAGTTAATTGAATAAATATAAGCAATATGCAAATAGGAAGAACCGACATACTATTGAATATAATATTCTAGCTAACTGATCGGCATTCCTTGCATAAAAACCATTTGCATTTTTTTTGAAGACATGACCACCATATGTATGCACAAACTGCATTACATTCAACAAGGCCCCATGGGAATTCACCAAGGGCAAGACAGCAGGCAAATGGCAGCCAAGGAATCAATTTATTTGCTAACATGGAATGTGTATCACTCCACCCAAAATGTTAAGAGAGAAGGAACAAGAAATCAGTTTGTAATTGAATATGGGCCCCTGACAGGTATTAATGAGTTAAACGGACATCATACCCCTCTCTCAGTTCACAGCACTTAAAAATAATTTATCAAGTTCATTTTTATTTTTAACATGCATGCCTAGGCATTTGTTATAAGATAGTCTGGCTGGTGGAGTGGATGATAAGAGAGGTGCTAAAAAAAAAAAAAAATGATTTGCTAAAGAATAAGATTTTCACATCCCACAAAAATCAGCTTTAGATCAACAATAGTGCCACCTCAATGAAATAAAATCACACATTAGCTCAAAACTCAAGCAAGTAAAACGTTGGATACTTCAGCTGTATACTTGGAACCACATTCTAGAACACTTCACAGTTCAAACTTCAGTTTCCTATTCATGCAACAACATACTAACCAGTCTCCTAAGAACTGCATCATCCAATTCTTGTGGCTTATTGGTAGCACCTGAATCAACATAAAAAGATGCCAATTTAATAAGCAAGTTAGATAAATAAATCCAAGAATATTACAACAGCACAAATCAGGAGTTAAAGACTAGCATCTTGGTTCCAATTTTTTGGACAGATACTAAACCCTATCTAACATTTAGAGAATTTCACAATAATTTAACTTGCAGCCAGTTTAACGTCAACTCTAAATAAATTGATGCCATGAATTTCAAAGGACAAACATGGACGTATTTTTGTTTCCTAGGTAACACATGAAACAAGATGTAGCAAACTGTATTTATGGCTAGGTGCAAAATGAGAGAAATAAATAAAGCAGTCACTTCGTGAAAGTTCCATATCCACAATTACAAACTGAATATGAAAAGAGTAGCCATATTGAACTAATTTGATCAATTGATTGCAAGTAATTAATGGGAATTCAACTGGTCACTAATCCAAGTGTATCAAACTATTTTACTTAATGTGATTTAGCAAAGGCTCATGGACCCCAAAAAAAAAAAAAAAAAGCTTAAATGTTCATCAAAATTTCGTTTTAGTCATGAACTACCAATTGATCAATTGTACATGAAAATTATATACACCAAAACAAATCTATCATGTGACCAGTTTCGCCCCTGGTGACCTGCTCAATCAAATGCACCATATCTCAAATCAAACACAAAGGCCTCCCTTCCTTTCCTTTAATCCTTCTCTTCCTCATTTCTAGGGATTGGTGCAAATTCAGCAGCCAAACTATTCATGGTTGTATTATTGCCCAATGATATGAACCAGTAGCTCTTAAGGGTACAAAATTTACTATTTTCAACAAAAATTTCAATTTTCTGTATGAAAAGAACAAAAAGTTATGTATATCATCAAATCAATTAAAAACTTTTCTACAAACTGCAGATAGAAAGAGGTGCCCACAGTTGTAAAAAAAGGAGATTAACCCTAAGAAATCAATAACAATGGAAAAGCTTCGCTATTGAAGCACTCAATAAATCAACTTGATTAGGTTGCCAACTTCCTATGCTGCCTGCAATGTTGCTCTAGTAAGTATATATCTTTCAACTTATGAATGCCAATTAGTGGTCCTCGTTAAGAAAATCTCACCCCAGATCAGCAAGGTGAAGCCTGGTGATAAAATTCTTGTATGCTAAACAGTGAATCGTAGAAGGATGACCAAGTGCAAGATGGGAATGGAAGGTAATCAGGTCAGCTTGGCCCCAAGAACAGTGATGCAACCAATGAGTCAAATGCAGCAGTCAAATTAGAAAGCATAAAGAAGAAGATGAAGAAAAGAAAAGGGAAAGCCTGCATTTTTTAATTGAGAAACAGTGAGTTTCTGTTATGTCCTATTTGGCTTTTAGGATTGAGTTCAACCATTGTGTCAGTGCACAAGCAGACATTTTAATTGAGTTTAACCGCCACATCATCTTGAGAGCAGGTCGCAAGTAAACATCACATGATAGATTTGTTAAAATTTAGATAGTTTTCATATATAATTGATAACATTGGATAGGACTGAAATTTTGGAATTTTAGCAAAATAAGCAAACTTAGTCACACATGATGTAAGAGGTACAAACCTTATTTGAACTACATAACACTTACCAATAACAATTACTAGATCATTAGGATTAGAGGTCACCCCATCAAATTGAATTAGAAACTCAGACTTCAACCTTCTGCTTGCATCATTCTCATTGGCCAACCTTATTGACATGATACTATCAATCTGTTATCAGACAAGAAAAGGAAATGATTAGATGTTTCAAAATGGAGGACAGAACACTGATAAAATATAGTAGTGTCAGTGTTCTGCAAATGGTAGCAATTAGTGTGGTGGCAAGGACACATATTGCAGTGGTTTATAGATTGTGGATAGGAACAATTAAGCTACAGTTGTAGATAAAAGAAACCAACAACTGGTTGGAAAATTGTACCCCAATTTCCCCTAGCAGATAAAATAATGCACATTTAATGGAGATACAAAGAAGACAAAGCTGGTCTTGATATTACTGAGTTAAAAGAAACTGGTACAATTGTTCAACACCCAAAGTCAATCATAGTGACTATTCTATTTAAGCATCCATTATTCGTGACATGTGTAGAGGTGGGTACTTAGAACAGAATGAAAACAAGAAAAGCATGGTTTCTACTTAAATTAACCAGTACAATAGAGTTGGCAGAAAGAGTAGTGTACTTCATCCATGAAAATAACAGATGGCTGTCTGGATATTGCAACTCTAAAAAGAGTCCGGACAAGCTTTTCAGCCTCTCCCACCTGATACAGTAAAAACAGAACTTATTAGACTTTCTTCAGCAAAAGAAAAGGATAAACCACAGAACATGATATTTTAACAAGAATGAACGCACCCATTTTGATGTTAAAGAAGATGCTGAAACATTAAAGAATGTTGCCTGAGACTCTGAAGCAACTGCTTTGGCAAGCATGGTTTTCCCATTACCAGGAGGACCAAAGAGAAGCAGACCTGAACAACAGGAGTAGGGAGTTATGATTTACCATGAAAAAAAAATCTCCAAGTTCTGGACTGTCATATTTGTTAATGTAGACAATTACACTGTTACCTCTAGCTGGTCTGCGAAGTCCCATGAACAAGTCCCTTCTCTTAGTTGGCAAAATAACCATTTCCATTAAACTTTGTTTTGCTTTCTCTAAACCAGCTGCCAGCCACTTAGATTTTTAAGTTTCTAAGTTATAGACGCACAGTCAAGAAACAACAAATGAACAAAAGAGAGAAATAATTACAGTTACTCACCAACATCATCCCATTTAACAGAAGGACTTTTGTCCACAACTGCAGTATTTATCATTTCAACAAGTTTTGCTTCATAACTGTTGCCAGAATCTTGCACAGGTTTTGAGCTTGTAGCATTATTAGTCTGACCTCTGACTACTGGACCGTTTCTAGTGGATTGAGGAGAATTCTGTGACAGATATTGCTTAAAATTTGATGTTGACATTGAAAACTCCTGCATAGGTTTTGAACTTGCAGCCTTATTAGTCTGATTTCTGATTACTGGACTGTTTCTAGTAGAACGAGGAGACTTCTGTAACAGATCTTGTTTAAAAGTTGATATTGATGATGAAACTGCAGCAGTATGTGCATGAGTTAAAGTGTTCTGCAATGTTTTGAGAAATAAACAACGTATGCATAATTACATAATCAACATCAACTTGTAATTCAGTCCCAAATTTTGCAAAAACTTTCTTCAAGGACAGAAGAAGCTCACAGAAAATCAAAATAGAACAAGAACATCAACAAAAACGTGGAAGAGAATCATTATTCCAGATGTGAGTTGCATTCAGGCCTAGATTATGCATGAATGACACACTTCAGTTTGCCACTGTCTATTTTCATGAGTAAAGATAAAACAAACTTGTCATCTCTAAAACATAGCAGTTCTGGTATCATCACTGCTATTCATCGAGTTCAGCTAAGAACATTTCAATCTGATCAACCATTCAACATAAGTACTGCATAGATTTTTAACTTTTCAGTAGAGTATATATGCTAATTTGAAGGAAACTTTGACATCCATAAGAAACTTAAAACATATTCACACATGATAGTAGAAGTTACAAGCGATACTTTTTTTTTTTTCCTTCTGAAAAATACAACCAATAAGAACAATTGCATCAATTATGTAACCAGTGCCAGCGCTTTAACATGGAAGTAAGGGGATTTCAAAGTTCCTACCCTGTGCATCTCTCAACAGAATGATATATGTTAAAGGTTGTACAAACAACTCTTTTTGTATGTTTAAAGAAGCATTCCAAGTTTACCTTGTTTGAAGATGTGCCAGCTGAACACCAAGAGAGATGAATCCCAAAAGAATGGACAACCAAAGCTAGTATTAGCACTCTCCGAGGAATCAATTCAGTAAAAAAAAGAATTGTACCAATCTCACAAGAAAAAACAATGTAATTCAGAAGGAAATACTAACCCGTTCGCCGATTTAAGGCTTGTAATCTCTCTGAAACTTGACCCTGCCATTGTGATATTTTTTGACGATAAGATTTGACCTTCTCTTGTTCGCTGTTACAAAACAAATCACTTATAAAAACGCACAAACATACTTCATCCTATGCTTTATTAACAGCACATGGGTGATGCAAGTTAAAAAGGATTCCCATATTGCCAATGTAGTTGTTTCATCGAATTGGGAAATGAGATGGATTTTATACTACTGAACAATCCATGTTAAAGGAAAGATTAGAGAATTTTTAAATTGCTAGGAGTGCAGTTATAAAGAGCAGCGCAATCCAATTTGACTAAGAATTAAGAACAGAAGCTAACATCTGGAATACCTAAAGCTGATATAAGACGGAACAGGAGTTGAAGTAGCTTCGATGAGTATCCTTTGGGCGTTCTTGTAGTGGACGATCGCATCATCAACCAAACCCCATTCTTCGGCCCTAACAGCCTTGGCGATCTCTTCTTTAGCCAAATCGAAGTATCCCTTTAACTTATATGCGGCGCGTTCATTGGTTACGGGATTCCCAGCAACGCCTTCCATGGTTCCAGAAGTAGGGTTTTCTTCGTGTTCGGATGGATACGGAGCGCTAACGGATGAGAAGACCGAGCCTAGGGATTCTATTATGCCTTTCAAGAAACTCATCTCGATTCACCCATTTTATAGTTTTAGACGTCGGAGATTAAGCTTAACCAGCCATTGCGGCGTATCCTTCCCAACGAAAATAATAATCGGATTAGCAAGAACGTTCAATTAACAATACAGTCGTATTGTAAACTGTTTAAGAGATTTAACACGAGAGCAATTGATGAAAGACACTGCAATGCAACGCAACTGAAGAAAGAAGAACGAAATGTTACTGCTGAATAAGAAAGTCGTCAGGCTTATTTGAGGCCCAATCATTGCCGACCCAGCTGCGTCAACAAGAAGCCAATTTTTTTTTAAAAGGCCAGTAAGGCACGCAAATTATTTCATGGACTTGTATTGCGATTTATATCTTGAACGCATTTTCAGAATATTTTGTGGTTCTTTGATTAATATGCAGTTTTGTTTTGCAGTTTGATTAGTTTTTATTTACTTACACATCACCTAATTTGTTTAATTTTCTTTGCAATAGATTTTTCAGTTCGATTTTTTTGTTATGAAAGCTTTATTTTTTTATTTAAAATTGTAAAAGTTTTATGTAAGACCTTTTTAAAAAAATATTTCCCTCATTAATATTTTTAATAAATATTTGTATCAATAGATACATCATTTTTTAATTGAAGGTATATTATTTTAAACATTTTAATATATTTTTATTGGAATGTAAGAATTTTAAAATTTTTAAATAAAACGATAAATTTTGATCGTAGTGCGAGATGTATACTAGATATATGTGTTCGACCTGCGTTTATGTTGCTTGATGATCTAAATCAATATATTTAGTTTTATATTATATTAAATTATATTTACATTCAAATATACATATATTGATCTTGCATATGTTAAATATTGTATTATATATACTCTTATATGTCATTTTTAAAGCAGGTCTATAATAAAACATATGCATGGATTAGAATATACGAATTCAGTAAAGCAAATTTCAGCCTGTGGCTGGTTGGCTGGACTCTTACAACGTAACCCTTTCAACTGACCCAGTTGATTAAAGTATACGCCACTGTTTAAAAAAATTCTCTGTGGCCAGTCGCCATGTCCGTTTTAAGTTGTAACAGCTGTTTCAGAGGTATAAATGCTAAAATTTGTGCAATCAGGTAACTTCGTATTGGCTATTGGGAATTTGCGAACACCATCTGTTAGAAATTATGCTGCAGTGACTTTTTTATTTTTTGTTAATTGGGACAGTAGCTTAGCTTATTCATTGCTGTGAAATAGATGCTCAATCAATGCTGTTCGAATTTCAGATTTCTTAGACAATTTCAAATCGTGGAACCCTCATTTTGGCTTCTAGTTTCTACCTCAATCCCCGTCAATGAAATAAATGGCTATGTGGGTTCTAGTTTCTACCTCTTTTCACATAATCTTTCCTCCGATTTCTTGAATATATCTTGGATATGGTTGGTTTACGAGTCCAAAAACATATCTTGGAATTGTTCCCTTGATTGATTTAGATATTCCTTTCTTAGGTTAATTTTAGCTAAATTATGTGGGTTACATGTTGACGCTTATTGCTGTTCTACATTAGCTCATCACTAAGGATATGGACTTCGATGAGCTCACTCTTGAATCTAAATATGTAGCTTTGGACAAGCTGTTGTATTCTAGTGATTTCTCAAGGATTTTGCAACGAATGTCAACTTTCTTAGAATTCTTTGCCATGTTATTGTTATCAAATACGTACGGTGATTTTAACTTTTGTGCGAACCATTTCATCCCTATCTGCTTAATCTCCATAAATTTTTTTTTTCTGTTGTATTACTTGTTCGGGACTACCTGTACATTTCACGCACTGCTATTGCTGTATTAACACTTCTTCATATATATATATATATATATATATATATATATATATATGAAATCACAACTTAAAGTGGATGGAATAATTTGCAAGGCCAATAGAAAAGTAGTTTCTTTACAGATAGTAAACATGAGAAGACAAAAAATTAACATTTTTCTTGACCCTGTCCCATATTAAGAGAAATGATTTATTTTGTCCAATTTGTGAAATTCTTTCCTTCAGATGGAAGGTAAATTCACTTCAGTAGCATGCTTTGTATTGGAAGTTAACCTTTTCATCATGGATAATGTCCACTTCAACTGACCATTTTTCTCTTCCTGTACAACCCACTTCTAAGTTGAGATTGTATTTATTATCACCAAAAAAACTACTCATAAGTAGGTTTTCCTGCCCATGTTATCTCTCTCGCTCTCTCATCCATATCCATTCAACACTACTTAATCTAGTAGTACACATGTTTTATTGTCTATAGGGGATTTAAAAAAAAAAAAAAAAAGAAGTTTTGTGAGAGATATCAACATGCAGAAAGCTTGGTTCTATGAGGAGTATGGTCCCAAGGAAGTCCTCAAATTGGGGGACACCCCACTTCCGACTCCCCAACATGATCAAGTACTAGTCCAAGTTCGAGCTACAGCTTTGAATCCGATTGATATCAAAAGGTGTGGAGAACCCCTTTGTCCTTCAAAATTTCCTGCGTAGATATTAATACTATAGGATGCTTAGATTGAGAAGAGGAGGAGTTGGGGTGGGAAGAGATAGAGTTGAGTTCTTATATTTAGTTGTTTCAAACTGAGTCCAACATCTTTCCCCTTATGATTGGTGGACTTCAAAAGTGGTTATCATGCTCTTATATATATTGACACATTTGGTTGGAATTATCTACCGAGACTTGCTAGCGCATTTGATGATTAGTCCATTTCTTTGTAAGTCCATTTCTTTGGGAGTGATTCATGTTGTTCATATTCAATAAGAATAATCTAGTTACATTATGAGTAGTTTGGAGAACTTCTTAGTACGTTAATCAACAATAACATAATTAGGACATGCAAAAAAAAAAAAGTATTAGGATGAATTTCCAAGTCTCTTACTGTATCAGTTCGATGGTGATTTGTATAAATGATTGCTGTGCAGGTAGTCCCTGGCTGTGACATGGCAGGTGTTGTGGTAGCAACCGGTGGTGGTGTTAGAAGATTTTGTATTGGTGATGCGGTGTAAGGAAACATCCAAGACATTGTTTTAGAGGGGCATTTGAAGCAGCTTGGGTCGCTGGCAGAGTTCATAGTTGTGGAAACGAGATTGATTGCAGAGAAACCAAAAAACCTTTCATTTGAGGAGGCTGCTAGTTTGCCATTAGCTCTTCAGACTGCAATGGAAGGTTTCATAACCGCTGGTTTTAAAGAGGGGGACAATATTTTTGTAGTTGGTGGAGCTGGTGGTGTTGGCAGTTTAGTTGTGCAGCTAGCAAAATTTATATGGTGCTTCGTCTGTTATTGCTACAACTAGCACTCCAAAGGTGGAATTTATTGCGAGTTTGGGAGCTGATAAAGTTGTCGATTTACACAAAACTAAGATGCAATGAAATTGGGAAAAAATATGATTTCTTTTATAACACAATTGGTATGTTTCTACTGGACCCGAGTTGATTGTAGCTTAGTCTGAGGAACGAAGTGCTTCATATCAAGCTCGTTTTCCATTTAACTTTGATTTATATCATGGATGGCAGGATGTATCATGGTTCTGGTGTCCAATGTTTGTTGATATGCAAAAACCTATCATACTAAATTGGAGAAGCTCTATTTTGTTTTTGGGATTGAGGGGATGGAAATGGTTGTGCTCAAAAAGCTCCTCTTTGCATCGTTCTTTCCATATGTTCTTTGTTTTCTCAATGGCCAAATAATTCATAATGATTTGGAGGGTGATTTCTCCATATGATTTAAGGCATTAGTTCATTTTATATCAGCTAACCTGGTTAGTGTCATTTGGATCAGAATGTCCTCAGTAAATTGAGGAAACAAAAACCAACTCCAAGCCAATTATCATTTCTTGCTTGTTATCTGTTAATCTTAATGCTCATAAGAGTTCTTTTCTGCTCTTTGTTAATCAATTTGTGTTCAATTTTAATTCAATCTTCAGGTGACTCCAAGAATTCTTTTGTGCTAGCTAAGGAGGATGCACCAATTGTTGACATAACTTGGCCACCATCACATCCAAGGGCTGTTTATTCAAGCTTGACAGTTTCAGGGGAAAACCTGGAGAAGCTTAGGCCATATCTAGAAACTTGTAAGCTCAAGGCCGCGATTGATCCAACTGGTCCATATAATTTTATGGATGTAATTGAAGCTTTTAGATATTTAGAAACTGGAAGGGCCTGCGGGAAGGTTGTTATCTCTTCCCTCCCTTCACAGCATCTTCCACTTCCTATTAGGTTAGGAAGAAAGAACAATCTTAGGGCTGAAATGAGTTCTCAGAAGATCTTTGTTTATTGAATTGCATGTATTTTAACAGTTTAGAATAAGTAGCTGCAATAATGTATTTAATTTTTTCCTTGTCTTCATTTTTACTTTTGTTCTTTTTTTTTTTCCCTGGTCATTATCATTTTTGAAGAATTTTGTTTGATTGGCATGGTTACCCTGATGAACATCCAACTCCTCAGTCTAGAAGGTACTCGCTAGTTGATTTATTGTCTCAGATCGTTATTTTGTCACATTAGCATCCAATATCAAATCTCTATATTTTTTGTTACGTTCCTGCTACGACTTTGCCATCTTGAAAGATGAGTTAAAAAAAAAAAAGCAAATGTAATTGTCTCTTCGTGTAATAACTCGATGGATAGGATGAGTGTAAACCCTTTTGCATTTTATCTTCCTTAACTAAACTAAACACCAATAACCACACCCCACCCCCCCCCCCCCGGGGGAAAAAAAAAGTTAATTTATTAGTTATTGTCACGAATTATAATGAAGGGAACCAACAAGATAATTGTCTATTCTTCTTGTCCTATAATACCGTGCCAGATTATGGTGTTTGCTTCCATATAGACCCGATCAACGTTGAAACACTCATATATCTCCTTCAGTTTTTACTTACACAAGATAAATGGAAATCCTCATAACCAGCTTCACCATCATGGTAATCCCATTTCTCCCTGTCTTGGTAACTTTGTTGTACCTCATACTCAAAATCTACACCGGACAATCCATCAAAAATCCCAACTACGCACCAGTAAACGGCACAGTATTTCACCAGCTTTTTTACTTCAACAACCTCTACGACCACCAAACTGAAGTGGCCAAAGAACAGAGGACTTTTCGGCTTCTCGGCCCTGGGCAGAGCGAATTGTACACTACTGATACCAGAAACATAGAGCATGTCTTAAAAACGAATTTCGATAAGTATTCAAAAGGGAAGTATAATCAAGATATCATTACTGATCTTTTTGGTGAAGGTATATTCGCTGTTGATGGAGATAAGTGGAGGCAACAAAGGAAGCTTGCTAGCTTTGAGTTCTCCACCAGAGTTCTTAGAGATTTTAGCTGTTCTGTTTTCGGGAAAAATGCTGCTAAACTGGTTAGACTCATCTCCAAGATTGCGATTGCTGACCATGTTTTTGATATGCAAGTGAGTCAACTAGCTCTCTCTTTTTCGTTTTTTGTCATTACCTTTTATTAAATTAGGTTCAACTGAGGTTTCGACTTGCGATCTTATAGCCAGGAAATAACCTTGGTACCACTTAGTTGAAACTTGTTAGAAGTTGGTCTCTTTCTTTAATTCCATTTTTATTTGTCGTGATGGTCAAAACAATATGTACTATATGTTGTTGGTAGGATACGTTGATGAGGTGCACCTTGGATTCCATATTCAAAGTAGGATTTGGAGTGGAATTGAATTGCTTGGAAGGGTCAAACAAGGAGGGAACCGCTTTTATGAAGGCCTTCGATGAATCGAATGCGTTGGTCTACTGGCGCTTTGTGGATCCATTATGGAAACTGAAGAAGTATTTCAACATTGGGTGCGAGGCTTCACTTAGAAAGAACATCAAGATCATTAATGACTTTGTTAGCAACCTTATTATCACTAGAAGGAAGTTGCTAGCAGAACAACGATGTCAGGTGAGTTTCTTTGCTGTTGTGCAAAAAAAAGTTTTGATCGAGTTGCTGATTGATCAAAACCTGACTAAATCTGTGATAGTTAAAGAATGTCAAGGAGGATATACTATCAAGGTTTCTGGTGGAGAGCGAGAAGGATCCAGAGAAGATGAATGATCAATATCTGAGGGATATTATTCTGAATTTCATGATTGCTGGTAAAGATACGAGTGCAAATACTCTCTCCTGGTTCTTCTATATGCTTTGCAAGAACCCTTTAGTGCAGGAAAGAGTTGCACAAGAAGTGATGCATGTCATTGGTAGTCAAGATGATGAGTTTGGAGTTGAAGATTTCATAGCAAAAATAAACGATTCAACACTGGAGCAATTGCATTATCTTCACGCCACATTGACAGAGACCCTAAGGCTGTACCCTGCAGTTCCTGTGGTAAAATTTTTCCTCCAATAAACGATACAACACTAGTCTTCACTTCTCGATCACAATTGATATTGTTAACGTGCTTAATTTCTTTTCTTTACTTTGAAGGATGGTAGAAGTGCAGAAGTGGATGACGTTCTTCCTGATGGATTTAGGATAAAAAAAGGAGACGGATTATACTACATGGCCTATGCCATGGGCAGGATGGCTTATATTTGGGGAGAAGATGCCGAGAATTTTAAGCCAGAAAGATGGATCAACAATGGCATTTTCCAACCTGAATCGCCATTCAAATTCATAGCTTTTCATGTGATCTCTCTATCCTTTTGACTACTAGTTTAATACATTGTTACTGTCTAAAATTTTTGGTACTTGCAGGCTGGTCCTCGGATCTGTCTGGGAAAAGACTTTGCTTATCGGCAAATGAAGATAGTATCAGTAGCCCTTCTTCGATTTTTCCGCTTCAGATTGGCCGATGAGACCAGAAAAGTAACTTACAGGACTATGTTCACTCTGCATATCCATGAAGGTCTCCATCTTCGTGCAATTCCCAGGACTGCAAGGACATCAGAAGCCAATAATAATAATTGTCATCACTTGAATGATTAGCTGTCTACTACTTAGCTTACCAAAAGAAAGTGTGTTGTTTCTGCATGTAGCAAAGAAAATGAATCTTGTAGTAACAAGATCTGCTAGTCTGGTGGAATTTTTATTTGATCTTTTTGCTTTTACTTAGCTAAAATCTGATGTAAATATATAATTGCATGTTAGTGATGTAATTTACATTTTAAATTAAATATAAAATGCATAATATTGAATGATATAAAATATATTAAGATTTTAGTTAAAATGATTTAATAAAAAAAATAATATGTTAAGTTATATTTTAAATGTTATGGTGCATCATATACATCATTTAGTGATATTTTAAATTAATCAAATAATATTTTGGTATGAAAATCTGGTTGCGAGTTATATTTTAAAGATTTTAAGTTACAATATTGTTATTTGCAATTACTGTTACTATTTAGTACATAGATTAAATTATTGCTATTTGGTATCATAGTTGTACCATATTTTTTATTATATTTGTAAAATTAAATTTTATAGCAGGATTAAATTGAATTCTGTTAATAATATTGAAAATGAATTTTAAATGATAAAATTCAATTGAACAACAATGGAAAACATTGATAATAATTACCGCAAAATATTGACTTCTAGAGATCAAAAACTAATAATCTGGTCACACATGTAGCCTCCATTTTGAGATGAATTTTTTTATATAAATTTACTGAGAAAAGATTTTGAGAGGACATGACCACATCTCAGCTAAGCTAATATATTCTTAACACCAACATCATGAATCTGTCTCAATTTTTTATTAAATAAGAGGGGAGAAAAAAAAAAAAAAAAAGAGTAAAAATCGAATACTCATATTTACATCAATAAGCAAGCGAAGCTGCCAAATCTCTCTAAGACCGTTTACTGAAGACTCAATCTTCATTTTCTAGGTTCCACATTTCAACCGGCGTTTCAAGTCAACTTTAAAAAATCCAGCGCTTTCATTTTCTCTCACTGGTCTACTCCATTTTTCAACATCGTATGTGATGGGGCAATGTTTTTACTGATTTTCAGAGTAAGAAGTCATGGCAATTGACTTGGGAAATCAAAGACGTATGAAAAAGAAGATGCCTGCCTATATATTCTATAACAATTGTTGATCATAGACAACAACAAATTTACACATCTTACAATCTACATCTTCACAGCAGCCATGCTTGTCCTTTTATTACTTGCAATATGTTTGCTGCTCCTCCTAATTCTCAAAATCTACGTTAGCAAATCCATCAAGAACCCTGACTACGCACCAGTAAACGGCACAGTATTTGATCAGCTTTTTTACTTCAATAGCCTCTATGACTACCAAACAAAGATGGCCATGAAACACAGCACATTTCGGCTGCTTCATTTGGACCACAGCCAAATATACACGACTGATCCAAGAAACGTTGAACATATGGTTAAGAGAAATTTCAATGGCTACTCCAAAGGAACGCGTAATCAGGATATTGGGTTTGATCTTTTTGGTGAAGGTATATTCGCGGTTGATGGAGAGAAATGGCGGCAGCAGAGGAAACTTGCCAGCGCTGAGTTCTCCGCTAGAGTTCTAAGAGATTTTAGCTGCTCTGTTTTTAAAAAAAACGCTGCTAAACTGGTTCGAGTCGTCTCCAAGTATGCGACTGATGACCGAGTTTTTGATGTGCAAGTGAGTCAATTAATTTCCTTCCTCTTTAATTTTCTTGGGGAATTTTATCCTAAATTGCATTCCATGTCACTCAATTCCTTTTACTTCATTTTGTTATATAACTTAATAAGAGTGACTTTATTAAATCAGCTGCAAGTGTTTTTAATAAGATGTAAAATTTTAAATTATATTAAATTTATTAATTATTTATGATAATTTTATTAAAAATAAAAATTATCCAAAGTGATAATTTGATTATTGTTATGGTAGGACATGTTGATGAGATGCACTATGGATTCGATATGCAAAGTTGGATTTGGGGTTGAGTTGAATAGCTTGGAGGGATCAAGCAAAGAAGGAGCTGTTTTTATGAAGGCCTTCGATGATTCGAATGAGTTGCTCTATTGGCGTTTTGTTAGCCCATTTTGGAAACTGAGAAGGTATTTCAACATCGGCTCCGAAGCCTCCCTTAAGAAAAATATCAAAACCATTGATGACTGCATTGGCAATATTATCACCACCAAGAGAAACCTGCTAGTTGAGCAACAATCTTGTGTGAGTCTTTCTAATACCATCTAATCATTACATTTTGCTATATTTGTTGAATTTTTTTATTTAATTATATCCACTTACATATAATTATATAAACATGCAATCTATATCATATACCATATACAGTATTTGAGTTATATTAAATTTTGATTTAGTCTATGATCAGAACTGACCAAGTTTCTGATAATTCAAGAATGTCAAGGAGGATATATTGTCAAGATTTCTCGTGGAGAGCCAAAAGAACCCAGATAAAATGAATGAACGAGTTTTGAGGGATATTATTCTGAATTTTATGATTGCTGGTAAAGATACAAGTGCAATTACTCTCTCCTGGTTCTTTTATATGCTTTCCAAAAATCCTTCAATACAAGAAAAGGTTGCCCAAGAAGTGAGAATGGTCACTGGTAGTGAAGATGAATCCTGAAGTTGAAGATTTCGTGGCAAATTTAACGGAGACAACACTCGACCAAATGCATTATCTTCATGCAGCATTGACAGAGACCCTGAGGCTATACCCTGCAGTTCCTGTGGTATGAATTTGGGGCAACATTTTCTCTTTATATCGTTATAGAGTAATAGAATATTTAATGTCTTTCTTTATTATGTGCTGTAGGACGGCAGAAGTGCAGAAATTGACGATGTTCTTCCTGATGGATTTAGAGTGAATAAGGGAGATGGACTATACTATATGGCCTATGCCATGGGCAGGATGCCTTATATATGGGGAGAGGATGCTGAGGATTTCCAGCCGGAAAGATGGCTCAACAACGGCATTTTCCAACCTGAATCTCCATTCAAATTCGTTGCATTTCATGTATGTACATCATTTCTTAGTTTGATACATAGAGACATATATTGGATATTATCAACATCATTTAAAATGTTTTCACTTGCAGGCTGGTCCTCGAACATGTTTAGGAAAAGAGTTTGCTTATAGGCAGATGAAGATAGTATCAATGGCTGCTCTTCGTTTCTTTCGTTTCAAATTGGCAGACAGAAGAAAAGTAACTTACAGGATTATGCTCACACTTCACATTCAAGGAGGTCTCCATCTTTGTGCAATTCCCAGGACAAGCTCAAGCATTTGAATAATTAAATGAGGAGGGAACTTTGTTGTTAGGGGATGTCATGGACCTCTGCCTGAATCAGTATCACTGTCTTTAGGACAAGTTATAGTACTTGAGAATGATATTTAAGCCCAAAATTTGTCCCCAACAGCACAAATCATATAAAACTCTTTTTTTTTTTCTGAAAAAATTACAAAATAGCTTCAAACTACAAATTAATTCTAACAATTGAAGACACAGCAGCAGCAACTCTATCTTGAGGATCGGAGGAAGTCACCACCAAAGGGCAGAATTCAATTAGGAATTTAAGACACAATCTCCCCAATACTTTGCAAAATCCTGTAACTTCCAAAAGGGATAAGAGAAGTGACTCAAAAGAAAAAAGACCACAGATTTTGCAGAATTTGCAGCCAATTTTAGTTTAGAAGGTATCATCTCCACACAGTTATAACTGAAACCCTCAGACTTTACCCAGCTGTACCAGTGGTAAGAAATTACCAATCTTATTATGACTACTTACAAAATTCTGCAACTAAGCCCAAAAATGATTGTCTGATTATCTTGGTTTAACATTTGAGTAATTTCAGCGACCACTGAAACTATTACGATATGACAAGTGCAAATCTTTACATACGGTGCAGTCTCAACTTCATTTTACGGACTTCAATTAATGATCGAGCCAAAATTAAGTTTTCGCTTCCTAAAGGCAAGGCCGTGAACTTGTCTGAGAAAGGAATTTGTTTCAAATAAAAACCTTTTCAGCTGTCTTGTTAAGGTGTTTCATTTTCAAGCTGCACATTGATTAACCTGCACATTAATGGAGGCCTCCATGTTCATGCCCTCCATTGATATCAATGGAGATTTAGTTCCGAGTATCTTGTAAAAACAAATGTGCCCGTGGAAGTAAACAAGTGAATGTAAAATAGTACGGTCTTTATGAAGTACAAATTATTGTAGTTATTGCCGAGCTGCTATATTCTCTGGACTCCAAGTGGATTGCACTTGAACATTAGAATCTTCGCACCTGGAACTACATAACAGCTGCCCTCGTCAATGGGCAACTGTGACCAGGTACAAAAAACGTGGAATCCATGGTACATTGCAAGTAGCACGGTAGTAGCATTCAGATTTCAGTCATGATCCATTAAGGCACACTTTTTCCAAGAAGATGCACAATAAACAGCAGTTTAAAAGAATTTAGTCTGGTTGGACATTGAAAAGAATCAGTGTTCTGTAATAATGATAATAACAGAATTTAGAAAGAATCTATTACCGACTTCTTTATCCCCTTCTCCAGTTCACAACAAAATTGAAGCACAGTAGCTGCCAAACACATTATCAGGCCGACATCATACTGTTCCAACAGATAAAAAAGACATTGTCATAAGATGACAATGCATTAGGCTCCAACCAATTACAAGGAAGGCGTTGCAGTCACAGAAGGTAGCTTAAGCCCTGGTCTAGACGTCCATCCTTTGTGTCTCCTGACCTCAATAGCCTGTAACCGAATCCTTTCCTGGGAAACATTTGGGACATTCTTCAGCGCCTGCAGAAAACATGGACATCATCTTATTTTGAATTGCAATAGTCATTATCATTCATATGAATATCAAGCAACTCTGAAGGCTGGAGCAACCTTAGGCAGGGCAACCAATTTTGGCGGAGCTTGGACAACATCTCCAAATTTTATCTGCTTACATCCAGGAAACTCTAAATTTTCTTCAGTTTTGGATTTTTGGTGTTTCTTCTTTTTGGCTTCCAAATACCTATATTAATTAATTTTAAACAAATGTTCAACAAGCATGACTGAGCTTAGTCTGTGAAGAGGAGCACTGGTAATTCAAGCAAGACAATGATTAGAAATTCAACTACATTGTCTCTGATAAATAAATCCCACATCAATCCAAATCAGAGCTTCATGCTCCCTCAAATAGACCCGTTGAAATAGAAGTAACGTCAGTAATTCCTTATGAGACAAGAAAAGCCTACAAGCTTCTGTTTTCAGAAGATACCAACGATAGGCAATGGCATCATACAAAACAATCAAACAAGGCCAAAAATTTCTTGGCAATATTATAGACAAGCAAGACAATATCAGGTCCAGTTATTGCATTGGCAACAGTTGACATTAGAAAACACTTGTGAGGAACTACTAGTGGAAGTTGCATATGCAATAAGCTCAAGCTTACTCTGCATTGTTAGGACCCGACTAGTCAAAGTATGGGACTTGGTGAATCCCATATTGAGGCTCCATTTGTTTCGCGGAAACTGTTTTCCTGAAAATTATTTTCCAAATTTTCTGATGTTTGGCACTAGAAAATAATGTATCAGTCAAAAGAAAATTAGTTCGAAAACATGGAAAATGACTTCAAGTTTTAAAATTGAGAAGTCATTTTCCTTTGGCCTTCAACACACAACACTATAGGATAAAAAGAGAGAACCTGCCACTGCTTGCTGCTCCACCGCCACTCCACTGCTAACAACCACCATCAAAACCATCTACATTTCAACCACGGTCAGAAATTTTTTCCCGCATAAAGTCTATCTACAGTCAAGATTATGGAGATTTAATGGGTTCTTTGATAGAGTTCAACCATAATCAGGAAGAATTTTTTCTTTCATTGCGTTCTTTGATTAGATTTTGTTTAATGATTGACAATTTCGGTGTATCTTCAAGCAAACCTTGCCAAGATTTATTTTTGGGCTATGGTCAAATAAATATCTCTTTACGATCTATATTTTGTTGCAAAAGAGCAGCTCTCTGTGTTGATCTACCAAGTAGTTTTCATATATAAAGAATATTCTTGTTCTTTACGTTCTGTATATACTGGTAGTAGATGAGCCAAAGAATAGTTACTGGTTCACTCTTAAACAAAATAAAATAAAGAGAAAAAGTGGAACAATTAAATGGTTTTGATTCAAGAAGAGATTGGTTTAATTTTGGGATTGTAGTGTTAATTTTAAGGTGTTTAGCATTATAGATATGATAAACGATTAATTTTCTTAGCACCAATGGCAGAAAATATTTTTCAAGCGATTTTCAGTATGACAGTCAAACAACAGAAAATAATTTATTTTCTCAGAAAATATTTTCTGTGGAAAAAAAATACCTTCCAAGATAAGTTATTTTCTACCAAATAAATGGAGCCTGAAAATATGAAAATTCAATGTGGGGTTCATATGGACTTGAGTTCTTGCACTTCAATGGCTAGCTTTTGGGATATGGTTCTCTCAAGGTCCATAAAAATTTATATCAGAGCCAGCCCACGTGCGCGCACAACCGGAGACTCGGAAAGTGGTACTCTGCATGCTAGATTAAAATTACTAGTAGTCTCCAAAAGGGTACTCTATAGGGAAAATTAATATTATTGGTGGCCTCGTGAAAAACAGTGAGTCGAGCCAGTGTGGGTAGGACTAAGGGCTGCCGAACCGGGCCAGTGTTCTTAGAAGTTAGATGCCGAGGAAGCTGGGTGTTGAACAGTGGGTATGCAAGGATCCCATTGGCTAATGTATCATATTTGGTATTATGTTACATAAAATTTAAACTATAAATCAATAAATAATTTTTTATTACAACTACTTTACATATATATAATTTGTAATTATCTATTAATTTTATTTTTATTTATAAAATATTTAATATTATTTATATAATTAATTATTAAAAATTATTTTATAATTTTATTTTTTATTATAAAATACTTAATATTATTTATTTGATTCATTATTAGAAATTATTTTATTTAAATTGAATAAATTTTCTTCTAAACTTTGTTTAAATTGATTATCAAAAATTATTTTATAATTATTTATTAATTTTATATTTTATTATAAAATACTTCATATTATTTATTTGATTCATTATTAGAAATTACTTTGTTTAAATTGAATAAATTTTCGGCAAAAATTCGTTTAAATTGATTATCAAAAATTATTTTATAATTATTTATTAATTTTATTTTTTATTATAAAATACTTAATATTATTTATTTGATTCATTATTAAAAATTACTTTGTTTAAATTGAATAAATTTTCTTCTAAAATTTGTTTAAATTGATTACTAAAAATTATTTTATAATTATTTATTAATTTTATTTTTTATTATAAAATACTTAATATTATTTATTTGATTCATTATTAAAAATTACTTTGTTTAAATTGAACAAATTTTGTTCTCAAATTTGTTATATAAAATTGAAAGTATAATCATTTATTACACCTTCCTACTTGATTATAAAATTTGAAATTTTTATTTTATTATCTTGTTTACTTAATATTTTTTTATAAAATATCAATTGATTATTTAACTAATTAATTATTTAATAAAAATAAGTATTAAATTTATTTAAAATTCGTTATTATAATTATTTGCCACTAGTGTATCGATAGTTTGAGACATTAACCGGAATTAGGATATTCAAATGATCTGTTGTGGACATATCTTTCAACCCTATCACGATTCGCACCACAGCTTCTAATTAAACAATATCGGGTTTGGACACAAGAAAATTGATATTTTATGGATTTATACCAAGGAATGACTACATGTACAAATGATACAAGACTGAATAACTCGTATTTGCATTCTCTAAATTAGATACTAACCCCCCCACCCCCCAACAAAAAAAAAAAAAAAAGATGGCCAAAAATGGGCAGCACAAGCTATAGAAACTTGCATCATCAATCTCAATGGCAGCAAACTACAACTCAAATCGAACATAAAAACTGTAGAACTATCCTGTCGAACAAAATCACTCATGTGCAGGGTTGTTCCGCTGGTCAGATACAAATATGTTACACCCGCACGAGGTTAGCTGTGAATTGAAAGTTCAGCAATTGCCTTGGTATCTGCACTGGGACAACCCATTCCATTGTATACAATCTAGTGGTATCCTAGTAGTAGTTTTGCGTATCTTCTGCAATTCTTCGTCAACTAATCAAAACTCAGTGGCCTAAACCTATGACTTTATAAGGGGGCTGAGCCCTTCTCCTTCCCAACCAAGCTTAAGCATTTGATCAACCACTTTCAAGCTCAACTGCAATCAGAAATTCCATCCAGTGACAAGAAGGATTACTTCACAATAAGCATTTGAATCATGATAACAGGTCCATAACCATCACGAAATTATTTAGTTAACACCACCATCATTGAAACACTATCTGAAAGAAAGCTTTGTTTTAAGCATGCTTAGAACACAGATAGCCACGCAAAATAAAGAACATCACTATAAGTTTTCTATATGGAACAGATCAATGAACAATAGTGCTATTTAGGACAAGAAATAGCAAGCTAAGCAAGTAGTTTTAAATTTGTACCAAAGGGCACAATTTTTTGTCAAATATTTAGATGGAACATATATGTACAAAAATTGCAGATAATAAATTAATGATTTACCAGCTAGGTAATATAATCAAATATAAGTGGACAAATTCAACTTACAGCTGGATCAGTAAAGATTATCAACTGTTTATCTACAGTTGAGACCAACAGATTTGTATTATCAGTGTTTAAAGCCAGAGCAGTAATATCCTGGCCTTCTCCGAGCTTCAATACATGAAATACCTGGAGTACCATGAAGTTTCTCACTTGTTAGTAAAGCATATCCAATCAATAATGAGACACAGCATTTGAATAGTTAAAAGATGTTGACAGGACACATAATGGAAAACATATGCATACATGTAGAACAGGAATATCAACAGGCCACTGCCAGTTGTAACATAAAAGAAAATAAAGAAAAAGCAGAATCATTGAGAAAACAATTTCCATACCTTCAAGGTATGCAGATCCAGGAAACAAACTGAGGGGCTAGGTATATCGAACCTGTTCTTTTCCCCAGTTTCTGCCAACTCAATATTAAAATCTTCAGCCCCTGTTCTTTTTAACCTAAAATCCTGGTTACTCGTACAGTTTCCATCATTTACCAAACATGAGTTCATTCCAATCAATGCACTCTTCCCTTCAACAGAAATTTCCATGCAACCAACACTACCAGAGAAAGGAAGTTGTGCTTTAGTGATTGGCACTCCATTTAGAGTAAAGCTACTTAGAGCATTTTGAGATTTGTTCCAAGTCAATACAATCCCCTCAGATGAAAGGCTAACAGCATGGGCCTCCACACCAACCAGCCTTCTTATCAAGCGGCCCCTTCTTACAGAATGCATTAAAACATCAGATGAAAGGGAGCTAGAAACAACAATTCCAAGATCTGAACTGACACAACAACATAGTATTTCTCTGTGATGACCCCGAAGGACATGTACTGGACCCTCAATATGACGCCTCCTGCTTTTCTCTGCCATGATGTTTGCTAAAGTACTACTAGTTGAAGTAGGTGTTCCTGTGCCTGTGGAAGGCTCTGACAAGCTGCTTGAGCGTGAAGTGAGTGACTTATGCATCTTCCAGAGTAATACAGTAGTGTCTCCTGATCCTGTGACAAGATAATTGCTATCTGGGGAAAGAGCAAGGCAAGTGACTGGAGCACAGTGCCCAATAGCAGTTTCTAAGGTTTTTGCTCCATCTGATGAGATAAGCTTGATACTATTATCCACATGCCCACCTAGATATAGTCACAAAGGAGTAGAATATGGACAGCATTAGTTTCCTAAGAAAATAAAAGAGCAAACATTAAAGTTGGCTAATAAGTATAATGGCATTCTAAATTTCAACAGGAAATTCAACTCAACTAAAGTTAAACCCAATTATATCTGATAAAAAGGGGAAAAACAAATAACAAAACACAGGAAGAATGAAAGATCATTAGATTACAAAATAAACTGAAGCTTTGGCAAGATAATCAAAATTTCCCTCCAGTAATTTTTTTTTTACCTTCTCCCAAAGCAAATACTTGGGACAACTATTTACTTAATTGAAAAAGACACAAACACACAAGCACGGAAAACAATGCTTGTTTACCAACCTTTTTTATGGAGGAGAAAGAAGTAAGCCTCCAACGTTAAAGAAAGAGGTATACAGAAACTAAATAGTGAGCCACACTCCCCCAACACCCCAACCAAAAAGTACACACATGTTGACAATCAACAGATAAAAAACTATCAACAAACAGGAAGGGACAAGAGAGAGCGAAAAATTACTAGTAAAAAAGTTTTACATACCAACCAATACTATTAGCAATTAACTCATACATGATAGCTAAATTTCCTAGTTTTGATTATATCCATAATATATTAAGGAAGAAGATGATGATGATGGTCAATCAACAGCAACTAAAAGCTCTATCTGCTACAATAGATAATTTTAGAGAAGAAAATAAAAATTGAAAACACGTCATGACCACTCCATATACAGCAGTTGCAACAGTCCAATTTTGAACTTTACTTTCTTTATTTCTTTCAAATTTACTTTCCACCTAACTAAAATAATTCTTTTAAAACTAATTCTAGATTGATATAGACACATTTCAAATTCCCATCCAGCCAGAAAAAGGGAGGGAGAGAAAAGGAAAGAAAGAGAGGAGGGGGGGATTCTGCAGTATTCAACGCAATCAGAAGCATGAACATGAAGTGTTTGATTATGGTACATTGCCAACTATGATCACATTTAAATCCAAAATGATAGCCAGAAAAACAAATGAGAAATATTTAAGACATGAGGGTTCAATAATTTAGATTTCTTTGAGAGCTTGTTGAAGGAAAAGAATGCACTTTATAGTAAATTATAAGTATACAAAGCACCGATATTTTAATTTTGTGAATGCATTCAAGGTGTGTTGCATCAGAGCCTTTTCTGACACGATGCTTGGCATGTGCATTATGTGCTATTTTTTATAAGAATAGTTGAGTTGTAAATATCTCTCCTATATGTGCAAGATAGCCTAAAAGAATGCTTACCAGTGATAATCTCTTTATCACATGTGATGGAAACCACAGCAGTACTTCTGATTCCAGATGAAGCAAATGCTAGTGCCTGGGGGAAATGCCACTCATCTGCACCTGATCCAGCTGGTCCTTTGAACATGCGCATGAATGTCCCACTGGCAGAACCTGTTGCTGCTTTTCCATGTTGAAACAGGAAAGGGGTACCCTGACCATCAGGGGTGTTAGGTTGCCACTTGTGCTGTGCAACATGCGCTGCTGGTGCATTTATATCAGCAATTATAACAGTATCAGAAGATGCATGAATGGCAGCAGCAGGTAGATTGCAGCGTTCAGGGGCTGGAACAGGATATGGTTTGACTTCTTTTGGGTTCCGAAAGATAGTCTGAGATGAAAATTTAAACAAGTACACTGTCCATAAATTAATCCTCTTCCATAAGACAGAATATCCTAAGCAGCAAGTTGCAACTCTAATTATTACACAATAGTCTCTTAAAAAGGAGCTTAAATTTTTATCAAAAGTGCCATAGGTTTCATGAGACGTTACAGCATCCACCCACTACTAAGGGATGGATCAGCTACAAACTGTATTCCAAAATCCTTGGCCTCTCGCTAAAGTTGAAGTCAATTCCTTCAGTAAGATCTCAATTAATTCTATCCACTATGACAAACTAAACCACAATATAGACAGGCAACCTAGTACTGAGCTAAACATAAGCAAATCCACATATACAGTTAAAGGCATTCGAAAATATCAGACATGACACGCATATACAGTTAAAGGCATTCGAAAATATCAGACATGAAAGTATAAGGTTTAGCTAAGAGCAGACCTGCAAATGAAGAACATCTGCTAGTGGCATCTTCTTCAAATGAGGAACAGTCAGAAGTTGAGATGGTGTTTGACCAAAGTAAGCAATCTGGTCTTGTGTAGCTTGTTGTTGTACCTTTATTGACAAATGTAAAGAACAAAAGAATAAGTAAAAATACCAAAATAAAAAGATATTGTAGCAGCACAAAGCAAACTTACTGGATCTGAGATCTTATCAATATCTACAGTCCCTTCATAGGTAATGTAAAAGAAAACATTATTTGCATGTATGGCTTCTTTACCACGTTGCTTATGTCTGCAAATCCAAATCATCAAACATCAAACAATTGTAAATGAAAAGGCATAAAGTTAATTAATCAGAGGCTAACTCTTAGCCACATAATAACATGCTGAGACCGAAAGCAACATAAAAGGACAGAAAGAACTTTGAGTGGTAAATGATAGAATATTTCTGTATGAAACCTACCCAAATATGAGATCTATCCATTCATGTAAATGTGCAGATACATGCTCACTCTCGAGAGCCATCCGATGCTTATGAATGAAATCAACTGGGTTTTCAGCCCATGGAGGAAGCTTCACAAAATCTGAAACAATACAGATTCATAAAACTACTAACATTTCACATTTCTGTAACTATAACCATGTTGCTTTGATAAAACTAAAAATAGCGTGAAAGCAATACCAAGCTTTCCTCCTAACTGTGTTGTGCCGAAGTCAACTGAATTTTCATTGGTTAAGATCTCAGGGAGGTAAAACAACTCAGGGACCTATGACAACCCATAAACACACCCCAAAGTCAAAAAAAAAAAAAAAAAAAAAAGGTTGTATCAAGCATCAACCATCATTGTGCAGATGAACGAAAAACTTATTAGAATGATATGTAATGATAAAATAAAGCAGTGCCATTGTGATAATTATAAGACATACCAATTCCTTCACATCACTCATGTCCTCCAGAACTCCATTCCAAGTAGCAGCAATATCTGAAAACATCCGATCTGCATGATCAAATTTTCCACCTTGCAGTTGAATTGAGAGGGTCGTAAATGGTTCTACTCTAACAAGATAATATAACACCTGTAACAGAGATATCAGTAATCAGATAAGTAAATACCACATGGCTGCATTTTACAGCGAAGACTAATTCGACATTAAATTTATCAGTAAACACAAAAAAATTGGAACAACCAAAGAGTGAAGAATCTAATTTAAACAAACAAAGCACACGCACAACAAATCCAATGGCCATTGATATAATTCAAATGAAAAAAGTGACCAAATGATTCTATTTGGTGAAATAGAGTTCTTAGTAATGCTGAACCAATTTGGACTGACCTAGACAAAATTTCTAGTGGGACAAACCTTATCAACATATTATATTTCCTAAAATATTATCATGTGCCCTTCTAGTCCCGAATTGTTTTTAATCATTAAGCTATCCCAAAGTATATATCCAACAAGATTTTCTTAAAAAATTACAAGTGAACTTATAAAAATTGGCCTAATTATCCTGGTAAACACCACAAAGAAATCAACAGTATACCATTAATTAAGGAGAAGGACCAGTAGCATTATATACAATAGCTACACTACTATGGAAAATAAACTTACTGTCCCAGCACTTGAGTAATGAGACCCATAATGGAACTTTGGGATGACTGGATCATCAAAGCTAGAATATCTCTCTTGAAATTTTTTTAGCCGATCAGGATTCAACGCACCAACAGGCTGCAAGCATACAGGGCACTATAATGAGAACAGATAAACGACAAATGTATAGTAAGTAGAAACAAAATTCTAACTATTCCACCTTTGAAAGATCTCTATAGGAAGAAGGATCAGAAAGATCCAAATTCTTAGAGCTGTAATCAGAAAGAATCCAAGGGAAAACTGGATACTGCAAGAAACCAAAAAAAAAAAAAAATCAGCAGAAAACATAAAAGAAATTACTGTGAAAAAGAGCATTTACCTGAGAAACTGACCTGTGTTAAGTCATTATAGCTACGCCCAGCCAGAGTATTGAGCTGCATTAGATATTCAAAATTGCTGATCTGCATAATCATTGTATTTTACTTGTTAATATTCACAACTTCAGGGGAATGAGCATTTCAGTCTCAATTACAAGTGAGAATAAACTTGTGACTAAAGTTCACTTTATACCTCCCACCTAGCCCAGCGCTCCATAAGTTGAGTTCTCTTTAGAAGTTGTTCAGGTCTCTACAGTAGTAAATGAATTACACAATTTCAATGTAAAAGCAAGGGATTGCAATAACTAGCTCCGATCCCAAATAAACACAAACATTCCAAAGTGCCCACAGGCACATGAGTAATGAGTTGAGTTGTTAAAGAAATTCTCAAGTCAAAAGACAGGCTGCAAACCTGAGTTGCTAGATAAATATTATTCAAATAAGGAGGACGTAATTGAACAATAGCTCGATAAGCATTTCTTCGCCCCTCAGTACTCTGGAAACCAACAAACCCACAGAGGAATTTTAATGGACAGAATTTTATTTACACGAGCAAACAGCTGGGAAATAGTCAGACATTATCCAAAATGTACCGCAAAATCAAAGAAGAAGTTTGACCGGTCAACCATAAAAAGTTCCAAAGCACTTCTTCTAAGAAGATATCTGTGACAAAGGCAAACCAGCTTACAAAAGGAAAGCAAGAAATAAATAAGAAAATAAAATCATGAAAAATGAAATTAAGAAGCAAAACAACAATTTAAATGAAGGCAATACACAAAATAACAATTTACCCAGGAGAAGGGCCATACTTCATTCATCTACAGACCTAAATGAAAATTATCCCAGAAAGTATGCTTTGTTACCAACTTTACCAAGTTAAATCAAATGCTGTAATCCATAGGAGATGCCAATCCAGGTTAACATGACAAGCCATGCCTTATCAATTTTGGAAATAATAGTATTGGTTAATACAAACACAGTAACAAATCATTCATTTCAAAAACCTGAATAAAAAAAAATTATCAATCTGTTAAAGTGATAACACGACACAACATGCGTAATCTGTCTGGCCATTAGTGCATCAAGAGATGACCTATTAAACACAAACAAAAATTATGTTTAGGCTTTTAGTTTATTTGTTTTTATAATTTAATTTCCAGAGAATAAATTTGATCTTCTCATTTTTTAAGATTGCAATAAATAAAACAATTAAATATGTATGAAGGGTATCATAGATAGTAAATGTGTGTCAAATGAGTTTAAAAAATTTGGATTGATGGGTCAATCCACGACACAAATTATAATCTCATGTCATGGATATTATGACATGATTATGACACAAACATGATAAAAATAAATCCAAAACTAGGGCAAACAAACAAATCTGAAAAACCAAACCAATCGGAAAACCAACGAAAACCGACCGGATAATATGGTTAACTAACAATGGTTTCTGTCTGAGTTTCAATGTTGAAAAAGCTGATGGTTTTGGTTAACCAATCGAAATTATACTTCTTATATATATATATATATATATATATAGATAGATAGATAACCTAAATCCTTTCATTTCTCTAATCTAAATCTTTCTGTCTGTTTCTAAATACCTTAAATTCCATTGATCTCGAGTTTCTTCATGCCTGAATATCCACTCAAATCGACGTCTAGTTCAACTGTAATCCCAAGCCCTGTTTCTCAGGTTTAGCTTGTAAATTAAAGATTCATCCCCTAAGCCAATGCTGATAGAGGTTCGTTTTTATTCAACTTGTGGTCTTTGATGTAGCCTGTGTCATTTGATTTTCATATTGGAGACTAGGATTATAGTTAAGGATTGGGACCAAGAGCAAAGCATTTGATTCTTAAATGGTTTTGGTTTATTATCTGATATTGAATAATTATTTTTAATTTATTAGTTTCAATTTACTTATCAATCTTTTTAGGGTTTTCCTCCGTATTTTTGAGTCTGATTATTTCACCTCTTGGACAGAATTCATTTTGATTTTTTTTTATAGTTTATCTAAAACGTAATGCTTCACTATTGAAGAGTTGAATTTTAGTTACATTTCCACTTGAATTAATGTTTCGGTGTTTGACCACTGCATGATTCAATCTTATATGAGTATTGTATTGTTCTATTTTTTCAGTTAGCAAGTTATCTTTTAATGTGGATGATCTATCTTATTTAAATTTTTGTTGAATTCTTTATAAGGTTTTGATTTTTTTTTTTTTTAAGGGTTCAAATTTGAATGTTGTCAAAAGAAATGATTAGAACATTGATACAATTATAATTTGCTGCTTTGATTTGCTTTTTTTAAATTGAATTTGCTGTTTTGATTTGCTCAGTTGTCAAATTTGAATTTGCTGCATTTTTTTTCCTTTTTAATATGCTACTCTGATTATTTTTGGTTTTAGTTTGATACAATCATAAACCCAATACATATAGAATGATCAATAAGCTTTTTTTTGTGTCCGGAAAATTAGAATGTTTCCATCTGTTTTGTTTTATAATCATCATGCAATATGCTGATTTTATTACAAATCTGACTATACATTCCCTTTTTTTCTTTGATAGATGTCAAGTAAAGGTGAAAACAGTAAAACTATTGCTAATAGTGCATCTACTTGGCCAACCATTGAAATGCCTGCTCCTACTCCTAAAACTCCTTCAAGTGATTGTGCAAATTCAACAGAAGCATCCCATCCAAATGAGAAGTCTAGGAAGTGCAACATGCAAGTATTGTGAAAAATCCCTTGCATGTCCATCCAGTAATGGCACACGTTGTTTGAGAAACCATTAATCTAGGAGTAAGAAATATCCTCCTAATCGTGATAAAAGTCAAAGAACCTTGGCTGTACAATCTATGTCGAAGTTTTTTATGAGGGAGCTACTACACAATACATATTGGAAATTTGATCAAGAATGTAGAAAATTCCTTGCTAGGATGATCATTGTTAATAAGTTGCCCTTTAGACATAAAACATGATGGGTTTCAAGATTTTTGTCATATAATGCAACCAAAGTCTAGTATTCCTTCACAACACACTGTGGCTAGAGATTGTTATGAACTTTACAAAGAAGAAAAGACTAAGTTCAAAAGTACTTTAAGAAATTACCTTAGAGAGTGTCCACTACTGATGCTTAGACATCTGCTCATTTTATTGATAATGATTAAAAATTGCACAAAAAAATTATAAACTTTTGTCCAATTTTTGGTCATTCCAATGAAATAATTGGTAGAACTGTTGAGAGATGTTTACTTGATTGGGAATTGATAGAATGTTTACCATAACTATTGTTAATGCTAGCTCAAATGATTTGGGCATCCAATATTAGAAAAGAAAACTTAATAGTTGGAAGAGAAGCGTCTTGCAAGGTGAATGATTGAATACGAGATGTGCAACTCACATTTTGAGCTTGACTGTGAAGAATGGGTTAGTGAAGTAAATGATTCTATTTTAAGAATCCATCCGGCGGTGCAATATGTAAAATCTTCTCACACTACGCTCCGAAGATTTAACTATTGTATGGAGCAAGAAAAAATAGAAAGTAAGAGTTTCATCTACTTAGATGTTGAAACTAGATGGAACTCCACGTGCTTAATGTTAGATTCAACATTGAAGCTTCAAAATGCTTTTGATTTGTTAGAGACTCTTGATCATAAGTTTGAGTAAGATCTTTCTCAAAAGAAGGGTGTGCCAACTGGTTGATTGACAACATGCTACATATGTGCTGCCTTTTCTTAAAAGTGTTCTATGTGACTCTTCATAAATTTACAAGCTTTTAGGATGGGCATGGTTGTTAAAATCATGTTTTGACTCGTACAATTTTACGAGTCAAAATCTCTCAAACGAGTCAACGCGTTTATAAAATTGGTTCTTCTATAAAATCGAAGTAAAATCACATTTGAACCCTCTAAACTCAGCGAAATCGTTTTACGATTTTATAATTTTATGATTTTCGGACTCTTTGCTAGAACTAAGTTTAAACTGTTTTCTGTTATAAGACATTATTTTTGCATAGTATTTATTTGCATATTTGGTATTGCTAACTTAAATGCGTGATGGACTTGAACTAATTTTTTTTATGTATTCTAATGTTCTAATATGGAATATGAACTTGAATCTCTTTTATATTAGGTTCTCTTATAATCTTTTTTAAACTAGTTTTATGTGTATTAAATTTGTAAAGTATCTTATTTATATTTTTATAAATGTAGGATTTGATTTGTATACGAACTTATTCATACTTTTATATATATATAATTCGATTTTAAAAGGTATTTTATCATGTTGTAAAATCTCACAATTTCACTATTCGATTTTACGATATAAGTTTAAGAGTTATCTACCGATTCTAGGTTGAAAAAATGAGTTTGGCAACCTTGAGGATGGGAGGGCAAACACATGATTTGTTTTAAAGTACTTTAGCTCGTAGAATTGTGGAGGCTCTCATTTGAGGGCTAGATTTGATGCGAGCTCTAGCTAGCCGTACTTATATTGAACAAAGTTTGGAACAATGGGAATTGATGGAATTAGATAAAGTTATTTATCTTTCATTTCTTCATCCATTAATGTGTTACTTTAAATTTTTAACATGCTTCTCTTTTATTTATTCTTCTAGAATCATCTTGTGTAATTGAAGATCATCCTCTTGTGAATATTAATAATTAAGTGGAAAAAAGCTTATAGAGGTGAATTGATCTTTTCTCAGTTTACATTTCCATTAATATTCATATTTTGTAAATTCTGATGTATTTTAATAATCATATTTTGTAAATTCTGACATGTATTTTATTTAATTATTGTAGATTGATCTTGCCCTGTTAGACAATTATTCTCGTGTTGCTTATCACCGATTTGAATGCATAGTCTGTTGTATCACTTTCAATCATCTATTGTATTTTTCTATTATCTTTATATGTTCATGCTACTGGGAGGTTTAATTGATTTGCTAGATAATCTACTGCTTTTATTTTTGTGTTGTAGGCATATTATATGCTTTTATGTTGGTTGAAAGCATAAGCATAAGGATATTCTTGATTGCAGGATAATGTATTGCCTTTATTTTGTGTTCTAACATTCATGCTACTATTTTCTGTTTTTTTATAAATTTATTTGTACCTTAAATTCAGGTCATTTTTTCGGTTAAACACTAGAACTAAGCTAGTTATAATTTCAGTTAACCATTAGAACTAACCAGTTTATAATTTCAGTTAACCACTAGAACTAACCAGTTTATAATTTCAGTTAACCACTAGAACTAACCAGGTTAACCACCAGAACTAACCAGGTTACAATTTTAATTAAGTGACTACTAACCATCCAAGTTATATTTCGGTTAACCAGTTGTTAACAGACTGAATTTATGGGTAACTCAACAGATGGTTTTTAAATTTTTGGTTCAAAAAATAATCGAACTGAAACTGACCATCAGTTTAAAACATCCAAAACTGTGATTTTTTTTTTTTTTTTTTTTGTAACTTGGGTTGTGTTATGCATGCTATGTCCAATATTTCTACCTCCACATCTACCATTGTCTGCAGTTGATAAAACGCATAAAAATATATGAATTTGAGACTCCAATTGTTTACATGAAAAAACACCAAAGAAATGTAACTCCAGTTAAACAAACAAAAGCTACGATAACTTTACCTTCGGCTATAAATCTGATGGAGGGAAGACATCAACCAGCTACGATCCTTTTCCTGGTCTCTTGATTCAGAAGATTCCATCTCATCCACACCATTGTTTTCAATGGTATCAACTATAAAATTTACTCTCCTATTTGTTACCTGAAAGAAATATTCATTATTCACATTATAAAATGTTAGAGCATTCCTGCTTTCGTCATGTTCCAGAAAATGAGAAACGAGCACAGCAGTCTTATGTATGTTTGATACATTGGAAAAATGACAACGATTAGTGTCCCCTCTTTTAAGCAATAAAGAAAATACTGAACAATGAGTAAAATACCAATATCCCAGTCAACAGAAGTGGACCCACAATGCAAATCAGAACAGATAACTATAGGCAAATTTTTCAAATAAGAAGCCATTTCTGACTCATTTAAACCCCAGAAACATCATCTCACAGTCAAAACCAACAATGCCACGGTATCACCACTTCCTCATTAATCATGGACAGTTATAGCCTCCGAATATTTTCAATCACCAGCATGATTCTCTACAATGACAGTTGTCTTCACTCTTTAGTTACGACTAAACGCACATAAGCCTAACAAACACGCACTCCGTGTTTTAGAGAATAGATATTTTTAAGTCTATGTATTAGCAAAATTTCAATGACCAAGCAAGCTCTTAATAAATAGATGAACAGTGAGTTTTCACTACTTTGAAACAGAATTTACTTGGTTCAAAAGTATATAGTATTCAATTTTGATGAGGAAACCACTATAAAGTTCTGTAATTAATGCAAAAAATAAGTGCATGACACTTTGAACAGAAAGCACAGCACACATAAAAGGGAAGCCTTTAGTCAGGCTCATGAACCTTACTTGAAAGGTTCCCTGTATAACCCTTAGAGGCCGGACCATAGATGAAGGAAGCTCAAGGACAATCCTTTCATCAAGGTCACTAGGAACATATCCTGGTGCAACTGCTGATGTACTTTCTAAGTTTTGGTCACTAACAAGTTGGGCATCACTTAATTCTGTAGGTGGCTGCAGGTTTTCATCAGCTGTTCCCAACGGTCTCAACTGACTCTCCCCATTCCGTTCTGTGTCATAGGCTCTACCATCTAAAATATCATTTTCCACATGGTCATCATCCTCATTTATTCCCTCCATCGAGATTGCTTCTGCTGCCAGAACAGGAACATTCCCTTGATCATGTTTCCTCTCAATTTGGTACTCGTAATTAGCAGCAGCACCAAAATGATCAGACCCTTTGTAATTCCTCCTCAAACATCTTCTCATCCTTGAAGAACTTTCCATGAAGTCTAGCTTCCAGAAGACCTACAAATTTGTGGTTGTGTTTTTGAGTAATCCTCCTCCACATAAATATTCAACTAGAAAAAAAAATTATGATATATAATACAATAAGAGAAGCTGTCTCCATGCATACATGTTCAGGACTGCAAAATTGGTCCCTAAGTGGCCCAAAAAGGCTTTTCATCTCTATCAGGCAATGGATAAGTTTACGCCATGCACGAATTCCACTGGATAAATGATGTCGAGCTATTATATCAAGTTGAGCACGCCTATCAATCTGGAGAAAAATTAATGAATAAGTTATTCTGTTATGTCACCTCAGTAAGCAATTACAGCTCAAAGTAAACACTATTCAAACCTCTGATCGCTGCATGTTTCTAGCCACAGCAAAACTTGCAACAAGAACTGCAATAAATTTATAAGATAGAGCATTGAAATCTTTCCCATAGACTGATCTTGTGTCGAATGGTTGCATACATTCCATCCATGCAACTCCCATGGCTTCAGTAGTATTCCATCTCTTCACACGCTCCATATCACTAGCATTTCTTCGCTGTGCAGATGTTGCCATTGCAACTGCACTAAGGCCCCTACCAGAACCGATCTTCGCATTACGTTCAAGATCCCTTGCAGCTGCCAATGCAGCTGCTTTTGCGGCAGCCTTATCCTTCGGAAGAGCTGGTGTTTTATTAGTCACTTCTGAAGTTGTTTGGAAGCTTGAAAAGGAATGTAGTCTAGTAGCTTTGCGCTCAAGCATCGAAGAGTCACGCTTAAGCTGTGTGGTTGTTGCAGGAGCTGGGATTTCCCCACCTGCAGCACCAGCAGCAATCATTGCTAATGCCATAGCAGCCGGTGGTGATGCAAATGCAGCAGCCCAAGCTGGAGAGATCATGGAGAGAGCAGCCTAGAAGAAACACAATTAACACAATTGAAAAGTCTCCCGCAAAACTATTCACTTTACAAGAAACTATTGAGTAGAAGGAATTTCATAGCAAGAAGCTAACTTACTACCATATTCAAAGGAAAAAGCAAAATAGAAGGCAAATATACAATCCTCCATTGTGCTATATATATATATATATATATAGTAGTAGTCCATTAGATTATTCCAAAAAATAGTCAATAACAATTATCAATAAACTGGTGAACTGAACTAACACCGTGTTAATAAAGAAGTTCAGTCATTGCAGATAATCCAAGAGCTAATGCAATCCAGTTGTGCATCCACTTTGGACATTATTAACCAAATCCCATAAACCTATATTGCAATAAACACCTTAAAATATAAAGTCCTATGCTAAGAAACAAGCACGCAACTCTATTATAAACTATTATGGGGTAAGGATAAACATATCTGCCTAAATCATAGTGTCTGAATACATATAGGCATTACAACAAGGATGAAAGATAGGGAATGGTGGAAAACTAGCCCAACAACAAGAATCAGTAAATACAGCGGGCAAAATTGTTGACCTTCTAAAAGAATAACCCAGAATACATCATTTTTCCCAGTAGTGATAATTTAATAAATCTTAATAAGGAACATAACAAATAAGGTAAGTGCATGCCATGAAGTTCAGAAAATATGGTGATGGGAGAAGGCGAAGAGGCAGGGTTTTAAATAACAGTGATATGTAACCATTTTGGCTGTTTTGGAATAAATTTTGCGGCAATACATTATTTACACTGATATAATAAGTGATCTATTGTACTAAAAGCATGTATTAATGATACTAGAGATCAAAGTGAAAGTGACCATTATACAGTATTTCTTTAATATAAAATACTCTCTCCATCCAAAAAAGATTGTCTATTATTCCTTTTTTGGATGTCATAAAATATATGCCCACTTTCATTAAATATAACCAATTTTCCTAATTTACCCTCATTAATTATCAAACTAGTAAAGTATATTTATTTCCTCATTAAATATAATTAAGGATCCAAATGGAAAATGTCTTATAAATTATAAGTTGGCAAAGTATTAAATTTAATTTCTTAAGCAATATGAAAAATGGCAGGTGACAACCTTTTTGGGACAAAAGGGCACAGAATTATGATATGCAGAGATTGGTTAATTTCCTGTTATTTTTAATTTTTGTAGTTAGTTTGATAATGGTCTAAAAAATTTCACAGCAGCAGCAGCCATTTCAGACTAATTCAATAAGATTCAAGCTAAATCTGAATCATTTTTCTGTCACAGTTATGGCTACAGTTTCCATTATTTAAAACCCTGCAAAGATCACAGATAAAGTTCACCAACCTCTATAGGGAGTGAATCAGCAGCTAATGCACGATCATCAACAACAAGAGGATTTAATCCATCAGCTGTAGCAAGCTCATGGATTCCAGCAAGAAGTGGCCGCCACCTCCGCAATACAGCAACAAATGGTGGTAAAATAGCTTCAAGGTACTGTTTACGAAGAGGTTTTCTGTCTCTGCCAACAGCATGCCATACCTGCAACATAAAAGTCAAGCCAAGCTAAGGTAACTACAAAGGCAAACAGCAATAATGAAGACAGCCAAACGCCCATCAGAATGAAGCTCATAGAAGGCCAAGGCAAAAACATTTTCCTAAAGATGACCTAGTCAAGTGGAAATCATAATAGATAGAAGCCAAGCAACATACAAAATGATTCAGTCATATGCCCTAGAACACCAGTTTCACACAGAACTAACCTCAGAGTAAAGAACACAAGACGCAACCAAAACTCTCTGTCTCTTTGAATCAGAAATTGGCATATTTAGAACGGGTGAAAGTACGCTGCAAATGAAAAATATAAATTAAGAAATATTATATAATTATATAATATGAAGTGCAAAACCACATAAAATAATCCAATTATGACTAAAAGAGAACAAAAAATGTAACATAAATGTGATCATAAAAGAGCATCTATACATGATATGGTCATGATTATCAGAGTCTGTTTGTTATGAAAATAAGCATGAAATCATATTTTACAATTTTACTTCAGCCAGGTTTTTCTGGCATGATGCAAGACAAGCATATACGCACACACACACACCCCACCCTTTATTAAGAGCAAGGGAAATTCCATCAGGAGGTAAAATAGGCAACAAGATTTAGGTGATTAAAGGCAAAAATAACCAGCAACTGAAACTGCATTGGCCACCCAACTTCACATACCTACGTTGCTGTGAATTTTGAGGCAAGGAGCATGGGTGTACATATTCTCAGTAGATAACCCAAGGAGAAGAGATGTTATCAATTCAGCCCAAAAAATACATAACATGCTCAATTTACAAAATAGTGATTTCATCAAGCATAATGCCTCAGCCAATACTCTGAACATAAATCCAATTTTAGTGTAAAAATCATGTTCTACATTGAACAATAAAACAATAACACTCTAGTCGAGTCCAAATTCTTCACACCCTCAGTCTCTGATAAGACCATTTGAGCAACTAAACTAAGTAACTCCTAAAATAAATCTTAGACAATAAGGTAGTTGTTTATGTACAGAAGGAACAACATAAAATAAAGAATATGGTGATTACCTCCACAACAAGGCTGACCGTGGCTGTCTCAACAACATTCGAGCATTATTCTCTACAAACATAGTTCCCTCAGGCACCCTATCCTTTATGCTTACATTCCTCATGAGCATACTGGTTTCCCCATCATCTTCCTCCCTCATTGATAGAAGCACCATTCGGAGCATGCATAAGAACGGTTGATCACTGTCCAATAACTGGTACAGTAATGCCATTCCTCCCATTCCAGTTCCTGATCCTCCACCGATACCAAGGCCACCACCAAGTCCAGAGTCATCCAATAATAAGGCTTGAAGCATTGAAACTGACTTTTGTACCAAAGGAAGTTCAATCCAATTTCCATTTGCATCTTTTTCCAATGCAGACCTCCAAGATTGCCAGCCACTGCCCCCACCACCAAAGAGAGCTGTTTTGGAAGGAAACCCAACACCATACCACAATCTGCTCCTATATTTCCAACCATCAGATAAATCCATTGCAATGCTCCCATATGACACAAAAGCACAAGAAACAGATTCATAAGGTTCAGCTGCAGCTGCCGCTGTAAGACGTTCCATAACAGAGGCTGAAATTTGCCCATTTGCATCAGCCATTGAAGCAAGGACCTTAAAATAATCTATGTGTTAGTGTGTAAAAAACAAACTTCAATTTATAAGGAGGTAATTTAAGGTCTAAAATTACAAAACATTAACATCCTGGGATGTGACCACCATAAAATTAACAATGCTTCTGTTGCAAGAGTTATAACTAGAGGGTAGCCACATATAATGGCAAGAAATTTGAGTACATACATCAAGGGTCAGCCCCCCAGAGTCACTGGATCTTCGATCACCCAGCGCTTCAAATGAATCCTGACCAGTTGAAATCAATGAACTTGAACGATTATTCAAGGGGGATACAAGGGATAGGGGAGACAGAGAACTATCAACAACACGTGATGCACAAGAAAGCTTGCTCTGTAACCGCAAATGATCTTCAACAAGCATTAAAATGACAATAGCATTTTCAACCAACGCCACAGAAAGCTGAGCTGCATTCTCTGCCTCTTCCTTTGCCTCTTTTGGTGATAAACCCTCAGCTGCAACACCAGCAGCTGCTGCAGCAATAACTTGAGTCTACAGCAAAAGGAAAAGTTTGATTTAGATTTATACATAGAAAGACTTTAGTCCATCTTGAAATAATTAAAAAACTATCAGTAAGCATAATTGTCATCATCATTGTGTGTGAAGGCATTGAAAATTAAGTGGCAATACTTCTGCAGAATGCCATTGAAGAGGTTAAGTTTATTGTAGATTTACACAGTTATTACCCTCCCCACCTGCTGAAGAATTTTTAGAGCACAAACTTTAAGAAGGCACCATTGTGTGCTGTTATGCTTTTTCCGTTGTTGGTGGTGGTGGTAGTGTTGCTCCATAATACATGCTAGGCTTATTTTCTTTGGCAAAGGCCACTTAGGTGCTACTCTCATTTAATGGAGAAATTCTAGCATGGACTGAGTTCACCATGTAAGACAGTGAACCAGCCAATCAGAAAAAGCCTTTATATAGTTTCCTATTTTATCCTTGGCATTTCGAAATTTTTCATAATTCCATACCCCAAGTGTATTGTGTACATTCTTTCTTATTGGCTGGTTCACCATGAACTTAGTCCACAGAAGAATTTCTCCATTTAACGTTACTTCCAAATATGTCAATTCTGTCAGGTTTGAAAAAGAGAAGGGTTGGGGAAAGAGAAGGGGGGGTGGTTGGAAAGTTAAGTGAACCCACATTGTTTAATGTATAAAACAAAGGATTATGACCTTGTATAACATATGAGTGTGATACTTTGATATGGACACAATCCACAATGACTTATGATCCATAGTTTTTTCTCCTTTGAAGGTGTATTGATATGCCAAAACATATTACAAATGTCAATTCATTGAAGAGGCAGGGAGATCTGCAAGCAACCAAACAATGAAGATCAAAGGCTATTATCCTTTTCCAATTGAAAGCTATTGTTGTTCCATCCAATGTTGCGTAGTTAGAGTGAAACAGTCAAAATAGTGCCAAATTCAATCATTGTCATAAACTATCTTCTAGATAACATGTAGAACAGTAAAAATTACATCATTGCTCAACACAAAGTTTCTGATTCTTTTTGAGTTTAAAAGTGAATAGGCTTCTAGTAGCGTTGCCTCTTTTGCTTGCCCCTTAAACATTTTAAAATTATCCAGCACAAAATGAGAGGGAAAGATTAATATAATAATTTAAGGCTCTTCTTTTGTTGCAACACCCACTCATAATTCACCTTTTTCCAGCTGGCTTAATTTTAGGTTGAAGAATGTGGTGTCACCCTTGAATACTTCTTCCGTACTAGGATGACCTTTTTACGCCATTTATAAATTTCATGTTCCATCAATAATAAAAATCCAGAATGTATTAAAACAACATGAGGCAATATTTATCACACAAAACTTTGAAAAACAAAAGTTACCTGAACTTGCAGTTCTCTTGCAGCAAAATCTAATAAGCCACCCAAAAGCCTTCTTTTAAATATAGGCAACGATTCTTCACGTCTTTCAATCACAAAGAAATTAATCAAATAGAAGAATCAATTATCAATTAGTAGGAATGACTTCAAGATGAATGACAATAAGTATTGCTCAAAACTTTTAGATTTAGATAGAGTAACAAATTATCATTTAAAAGTTCCAAGGACTCTAACTGTGAACCATATATAGCTACCACAGGATCTGCACAGTGCAATCACTGAACAAAAAATACAAACTTCAGGGGAACAAAAACAAACTGAAATGCATTCCGCTTAATCTAAGAAATGCCTTTTTAAACAAATCTGCCAGCTATAACATTATACTTACAGATGAAATTGACAAATTTTATAAGCAGCTATTTTAATGCTAACCATCTTTTTTGTGTATCAAATCTCTGTTAAGAGACCTATTTTATAGCTGTATACCTGCTTCATCTACAGGTGGTACCAATCGCTATCACCTGGACATTAGTAGGCCAACAAATGCATATAACATAAGCCATGGATTGATAATAAATAAACACACTGACTACAACTGAAAAGTTTGCTAGGATCCAGTGAAAAGCAATTAGATATATAACTTTCTTTCTATTGTGCACTATTGTACAATCATATATGTCCTGGAATTCCACGTCAAGTAATGCTACTTCAGTAGTGAGTGCAAAGTTTCCTAACTGCTTTGAAGTGATAACAACATCAATCTCCACCACAACGTATTGGAGAATAACAAGGAAGTTAAAACAGCAAACAAGAGCCATACATGGACTAAAACATGGTATAGTCACTGCAGCAGATAAAGAGAAATTCTAAATGCATATAAGAACAAGCAATTTGTCCAATATGAAAACACAAACCCATGATAAACAATGAGATGGAAAGGGGTATTATCAGCCATGGCCCAATATCTAAGAAAAAAACTGTGAATAACCAATTTATAACTTTAAAAAGAAAAATAACAGAAGTTTGACAATTGGATGAAGTAATACCTAACTCGTTGGTCTCCCGTGCTAGATCCTCCCACAATAGAAAGCCATTCTGCACAATGAATCGTTGCTTCAATATCCTGTAAAACAGAAATGCCAGCATATATTAGTATAAGTGGAGGTTGAACAGATAGCAAAATGTGTACATTAAATAATGAACAATAGAAAACACAATAACAAGAACTTGTTTATAAATTAAAAAAAATAAGCATAAAAGAAAAAATTTGTAATAGGCATCTATCCGCTAATTGGCAAATCAATACCATAATGCAGAAGCATAATGCACAAACAAGTACAATCAATACAAATGCCCATGCTTCCCAAATGGAAAATTTTATTAACATTCTTAAAAAATACATAAACATGCACCTTCCAACCATCCTTCTGGCGCATTGAGTGCTCTAACATTATAATCAAGAAGTTGTGCACAAGGTCCTCAATGTCTGCTAAGCTTGCGATATTAGAATTTTTCATTGCCCCCATCTGCAAAAATAAGCACTTTAAAAGTTTAAAACAAAGAATTCAATGTAGAGATCCAAAACTCTCTAAAATGAATTCATATACTCTTGAGTAAAGATAAAATGCAGGCACTATGACTAAGTAACATGTCTCTCGAACCAACAAAATGAAATATTCAAAAGGCTAGATGGTATTACTTCATAACTAGAAATTAGAATCTCCAGAATCCACTCAGGCCATTCCTCCATTTTTGTTAGACGGATTCTGTTTTCTGGATGACTGCAAGCCAAAAACAGAAGATCCTGAAATCATATAGAAAGAAGCAACTTAGAAATTAAATCAGAGTATAATGGACTTAATCAGGAATCAGAATATGAAATTATAATGGCATTTAAACTATCAACTTTTTTGCACAAAAAATACCAATTCAACATTCCTGCTACGTCAGGCAATTTAGAACACAAAAATGTGCATTTACTCGAACAACTCAGCCTGAAACACTTGCAGATAGAAATTACAAAAACCAAACACTCACATCACTATAAACAAAAAACCAAGTACCTTATTCACATCAATCACAATGACAAACATTCCTATCAGTTAATAGTTAAGCTGTGTCGTGCAACCATTCTATAAGGGAGGAGAAAACCCCATTAAGTTCTCTTAAGAGGGAAACTGAGAAATAGAATACTGTTGATACTTATAACTCTTCTGACTACTATAACTTGCCAGATCTAAGCAGAATGTACTGCTAATAGTTTCAATCCACTTCCCTAAGATACAACTCTACCCAGCCTAAAAGTAGAATCTAGTTGGCTATGTTTGATTTAAGACAGGTCAAAATATTTCATGAACCCATCAAAATACACTTTTTTAAGATAACTCATTAAAATAATAGGAAGATTCTTTACCCTGACCACATCAAACTTTTTTACTGTGACCACATTCAGTAAATAAACAATTACATCTCCCATCCCCTTCTTATCAATATATGGGACGAATGTAACCGGTAGATGGAAAAATGTGCTCTCATCCTATATTCCCTCAGCTAAAAGACATTTGAGGAACATATGCAGTCTTCATGGATGACATGCAATTAAACGACAACCAGTGGCATCAAATGATTTATGCATGAATCAAATTCCACCTGAAACTATCATGCAGGTATCTAGAGATTTTCTTATTTTTGCTATTCCATACAACAGAAGAAGCTAACTGTTTCAAATCTGATGAACAACTGACGTAGCAATTTCTACACAGGCAGCCACCAAGAATTGGCAACGTAAATGCAATACCTGCAATGCTCGACTTTGCAAAGCCCGAGATGCATAAGGCAGTGAATGCAAAAGAACCAGCAGAAGTTGTGAATGCTCAAAGCGGTGACCAGAATCGTAAAAGTTTAGCCCATCCTCTGATGAAGAAGCATTAATCTGACATATATGAAAAAACATATTTGAACTTTCAATTTTTATGAATATTCACAAGTGAAGGACATCACAATGAAGTTGGCACAGCTCATAACAAATGTGCCCTTAGAAAGAGAGTTTCCGTGATGTTATAAATGCAACAGACAAAAAGAGACTTTTGTAACAAGTCTTAATGTCACACTGGTAGATTCTAGATGCTAGATAATATTAACATCATTTAAGAGAATCTTCCCTTGCATTAAAGGGAATCTTCCCTTACATTTTACAGTCCAAGTTCAAATATAGAAAATAAATCAAAGACCACAAAATAAAACTAAGAAGCATATGTTGAGTAGATGAGAAAAAAAAAAAGAGAGAGAGAGAGGAGAAAACGAGATACCGAGGCTGACAATAAAGCTGTGTAAACATTTGTAGTCATAAGCCTATTTGGTGCTGCTTGGAAAGCCTTCTGCAATGCAAAAAGCAGAAGAGAAATTTTATCTTCAAACATTGACCTACCTCCTTCTTGCAGTCCACTACCCAAAAAGTTGCTTGTCATATCTGAAGGTGCACATGAACCAAATTTAACATGCCCAGATGTTACAAGAGCACCGAATAGCCCAATGATTGCAACAACAATACCATCACTTTTGTCAACATTGTGAACATTATTTCTTGCATTATCAGCACTAATTGAGAGGCTGATACCACCCAAGTTCTTAACAAAAGGATTTTCAGAAACAGATGATACTCTTTCAATTCTCGCACTAGTGGAAGAAGCAGCAGGGCTACCACCACTATCAGATGGTTCAGATTCACAATCTTTCTCATGTGAAGTAAAACTCTTTACTTCATTATCCTGATTTTTTTCTGGAACCGCATTGCTTGAATCTAGCTCACTATCCTCAACAGCTAAGTTATCATTAATTGTTGTCACTGATTCCAGAATACAATGATCACCAGCTTTAGCTTCCCGTTGCAGCAGAACAAGAAGTGTTTCTATCCCACCACTTGTTACAAATGCCTCCGCAAATGTGTGAGCCCTTGCTGTATTGGGCTGTACAATGAATCTGTATATGAGATGCAACACCCTGGCAACCTGAAAGAAGATGTTTGTAGGAGTCATTTTTATAAAATTGATAAATACCCATAAAGAATACCTTCAAATTTATAAATGATACTATAAGCAATTCATCATCATATAGAGGAAGTGTTCATATTCAGGTCTTGTTGTTAGGTAGTTCAACAAATTAAAGATAGAAAAAGATTAAACAAAAAAAAAAGAAGTCTAATCTCAATCCACTCCTCCAACCCCAAGAATAACAAAATATAAAACAAAAATTAAAGAACATAAGATTCATCGAGCTCGTAGTTGAGCATCTCCATAAATAAATGGGCCTCAACAAATAAGGATTTACAAAATTTGCAGACTGATGCAAAGCACATGAGCATATCATAAATAACTAAAAGACAGTAATTAAATTACTAAATACACAAACAGAAACAATCATACGCCAATACCAGCACCATAGAAAAAAAAACAAAGGGGGGTTGTTGTTAAAAACAACCTGAAAGTAAAGACAACATATTCTAAAAATACAATCTCACATAAGGTAACATGATCAGATTTAAACAATTTCCAGCTAAATACGTTACCTGATTGGGCTGAGGGCAGTCAACAAGGAAACCAAGTAGACAGCGGAGGTCATCTGCTGCCTTTGAAGGAGGTGCAGCCCCTATAATAAGTTCAATAATCACTAAGAGTTCATCAACCAAAGCATTCAATTCTCCCATAGGACGTGTTGCCTCATCCAGTGAAAAAGAATTCACGGAATCCTTCTCACGAATTGTCCAATAGCATCTTCTGCAACTATCTAGAAGCATCTGAATAGCATTGGCATCTCGCATTACCAGTGACTCTGAAAAGACCATGTCTGCTAGTGATGATAGAAGTTTCTTTTGCAGTCCATAGTTGCATAAGCTCCAAATCTTGAGATCCAATAACAAAGTGCTAAAAAGTTGCACTTTAAGTGCATGATTATGTTTCTGGGATTGGCATAAGGAGACAACAGCTGCAACAAGTTCCTCATCTCCTACACCATTATGATTTCCAGTATCCAGTGAAGATAAAGTTCGAAGAAGATAGTTCAAGATTTTTGCTAGAATCTCAGGCCCTCTTGTTCGGCACAACTCATCGTTGTTTCTGTGATGCTGAATAGCTACGGCAATTATTCGGAATACTGGGGCAGCCAATGTAGCAGTGGCTACAGACAAAGGAAGACTCCCTTGCTGTGGTTCCAGACTATCTTTATGTACATTGCTTACTACCAAAGGAAGTAAAGACATAGGACCTCCATGGGCCAAGGCCCACAAAGCCTCCACTGGTTGCATCCGTGTTGCAACGTGGACTTGTCCAAGAACCTCAGCTGGTCGTCGTAGCATGCCTAAATCATCATAACTAGGACATTTCAGAAGAGACATACATGTGACCAAATTTTTCAGGGCTTTTTTGCAGAGATATAGATTACTAACTCCATGCAAAAGGGATATTATCTTTAAAGATTTTCATATCATAACTCCCCTTTCAAAAAATAGTACCTATGAATTCAAAACTAATTTAACAATTCTACAGCAATCTGAAGATTTTTTTTTTTTTTTTTTGAAACAGAAATCTGGCAATTGGTAATAAAATTAGGAAAGGGGATGCAGTCCAAATTGGCATTAAGTAATAAGAACAGGTAGCAAGAAAGAGGGGAGAACATAGCTGAAATTTTGATAAGAAATTTGAGGGAAAAAATAACAATAAAAACGACGGGCATAGATATGCTGCACAAAAACAAACGAGTCTTAAATTGAAAATATTATTTCAGAAAAGGTATGCAGCTGGTAACATGGTGCACAAACTGTATAAAAGTTGCAAATACATTTAATATTAGATGTTGAATACAATCAACATGTCAAATAATTCGTAAAAACCAATTCAGTGCAAGTATCAAGCTACAATTTAAAGTCAACAAAGTCTAACCATTCAATTGTCCAAACGAAACAAAGAAATGAAGTATACACCTGCAGCGCCAGAAGGGGAAGCATCTGGACAGAAATGCCCAATGAGCACACTGGGGTGATAGAGAAGGTGAATGCTCCCTCCAATTTCTGCATCCAAAAGTGAGCTTTCCTCTGCCATAGTTCTAACATGGTCATTTGTTGCTAGCCAAGGAAGTCCTGCACCATGACCAAAAGTAGGTAGCACATCCCCACCCCTAGAAGCTAAGCGAGTCATCTTTTCTGGGCCAATCGGCTCCTTAAAAATATAAATAGGCCCCATCTCAGCAAACAGAGGGCATTGACGACGTCTACGTTGCAAACCAGCCATTGTAGGTGGGGGATTTGTCCCAATACAGCAAAATGCAAGTGGCTTGGAGATACGAGGAAACTCAAAAGGGCGAGTTTCATACAAGGATCCATCAATATACAACCTCAGTTCACTCTCTGCTTTCCCAAGTAGCCCCTGCTTGCAAATATGCTCTAAACCAACAAAATACCAGTGTTGTGGCTTGAATGCATGAGTAAAATGCAAGGAAGCCTTCTTTCCCTTTCCATTACCACTTTCAACAACCAAAAATTGTGCATGAAAGTATGCCTCGACCCCCTGGTTATCAGAAGATAAGAAACTAAAAAGTCGTGGCATGTGGGCCGTACCTTCACCAGCAAGTGCACTGGCAGCAGCTGCAGCTGACATAGCAGATGATTTTCCTGACTTGGCTGCTGCTGCAGCAGCAATTGCAGCAGCTGCAGTAGCTGTGTTCAATGTGTCAGCAAATGATTCAATATAGATCCACGTTGCAAATGCATATCCATTGGTAAATGGCCAACGGCTTTCTCCTGGACCAAGTAAACCAGAACTCTCACCATCAAACTCAAAAGTGCATGCTGGTCCCGTTGACTCCTTCCCACCCATTGCCTTCTCCAGGGCATGCATTAAGCGAGCCGCCCATGCTGTAGTAAGCGTTCTTGTAATGACTTGAAACCATCTATGCAAATCAATAACATTAAGTGAATGCCCTGCCAAGTGTTGAATGCAATGGCATAAAGGAGTTTCATCCCATCTCATCCGTGCCGTAGAATCAGCATCCTGAACAAAGATCTTCTCTGCTGTCCCCAAAAGAACTCCTAACAGACCAGCCATACAGCACATTGCTCTATTTCTTGTGCAAGCTCGTAATATAGCACGTAACCCCCTTACCATCCGTGTCCTAGGTGACATGAAAATCTCACTGTCACCCACCCAAGGAAGCCAGGGAATAAGCTCACCAGCTACAATGGCAGCTCGAGAGTTCAGCATCACACTGGGAGGATTATTATCCTCATCCTCAAAACTTTCAACTCCACC
>CATIWR010305939.1:0-13231 GCA_949677035.1 Omphalea diandra | reverse complement strand
TCAAGTTACACAATTGAGGTTAGTCATTTTCATTCATATTTACCCTGTTACACAATCTGCCAACTTGATTTATTGAATGTTTTCTTTTGGATTTGAAGACGGTGGAAGCTGAACGCATCTCAGTCGATCATGTGGCACATCTTAAGCCTTCTGATGGAGGGTCAGCAGCAACTCAATGCAAGTTGCTATTGCCTCTTTAACTTTATCTATCTATTTATTAAATCACCATTCTTGTTCTGTTTTCTCGAGATAGGAAGAAAAAGAAGAAATAGTTCTGCAGAAATGTTTTTATTCTTCAATACATACTGATTTAGCTTGGTTTTTCTGTAGTGGCTGCTCACCTTACTGGCATTCATAGTGCCATCAAGATGTTGAATAGCAGAATTAGGGTACTTCATCACTATCTTGCTGCAATGCAGAAAGGTATATGCACTTCGCTTTGACAGAAAGTACAATTGATTCAGTAACTATAATGATTAAAGTGCTTTTCTATCTGAAGACAACTACTGAATTTAAATAGTACGAAAAGCTGCTGGATATTAAGATATCTGATCTCTGACTTTGGAGTAATCTTAAAAGTTCGCATCCTTATAAGTTATGATTCTGAAGAATTTAATAATCTTGAGGCATGTTGCTAAATGCTTAGGCAATGGACTATCAGCTGCCATTAGCCTAGGGGAAAAAATCACACCAAACCTTGTTCAAGGAGGATCCTGTTTTGATTCTCAGAAAATGGGAGGGAGATGATCAAATAAAAGGGAAAAAAAGGATTGTTGTTATTATTATTATCTTGGACTAATATATATTTCGTTTTGTGAAAAAACAGCTTGTAATAGTCTCAGAGTTGATATCGATTGCATCTGTCTCATGTATAAATGCAGGTGAAATTCCTTGTGAGAATTCATTATTAAGACAAGTATCAAGCCTTTTAAGAAGACTACCAGCTATTGAATCAGAAAAATTTCGAGATGATTTCTTGATGGTGAGTACTAATTTTTTGCATCCTTGGGAGATTTGTCACCACTTACTATGTTAGGTTAGTGTCTAATAAAACTTTTAACCTGCTAAACTGATTTCTAAAGAAGTGGTTCTACGCTACTCAACAAATATATGTTTTATTGTGTTGATAGAAAAATCTTGTGTAAGACAGTATTATAAAAGAATAGTAAAACCATATAGTTGAAGGAAAGGAGAATTTTTGTCCATGTAGAAGATCATTAGTTTGTCAGGGAGAGAGTAGATAATTTATGTGAATGGAATGTGTAAGATATGCGATAAAGCTCATTCCTATGCCATCTCTTCTCTGTTTCTCTCATGATATATTAACTGTCAGCCAACCTATACTCTCAATTCCGTAACCAGTCCCAGTTGCAAGATTTTCAGTCTATCTGCTACTTGTTAGAGAGTGACAACTGGTTTTGGTAGAGCGTATTGAGTATAATGAGGGTAGTGATCGATTATGGTGGTGAATCTTGATGTTAAAAAGATGGGTAAATCATAAATGGATGACTGATGTCTTTGCTTGGCATCTAATTGACAGCAGTTTCTGGGTATAATGCTTTGAAAATAAATTGTGTTGTCCAAATGATAACTGATGTTTGATCTTGTTTATGTGGGTTAACTATTTTACAATGTCTGCTTTTGAGATCCATATGGTTATATTTTATTCAGAAATGCTATAATATGAAGGTGTGATCTTGGTATCATGTTTGAATATATTTACTTTTTTAAAATACTTTTCTACAGGAATATAACGATACATTATTGATTACTTACCTGGCAATGTCCACTAACTGCTCAAGGTATTTCTTTTTCATGTGTTTTCTTTTTGTTTGCTTTCTTTTCTGAATAGATTTGGTGGATTACTCCATGGCAGCTTTTTTCTTTTGATTCATACTTAATTGGAAATGAATAGCAAACAAGTTTATGTGATTAAAGAAAAGTGAAATATAATGCAAGGAGTTACAGTGTGTTGAGTTTCAGATATGTGCTAGACACTGAAACACTTCTGACCTTGAAAAAACCTATTCTGACAGTACACCTTTAGCATTAGAAATTTAAAGAAAGAAATCTTGTAATATGATTGCCCTTATTGAAATGTGGCATTTGGTGGTTAAAGATGAACATGTCCTGACTAATTAATTGTCTCCATAGAACTCTTACGATCGTATCTACAGTCACTGATTATGTCAATATGGATGCAAGTTATTTGACAGATTGCATATGTATGGAGAATTGCAGTGTCGTGGACCTCATATTGTTGTTTTTCACTTGATTACCATTGTTTTTTTATCCATCGTACAAACTAACTATGGTTCCTTTGCTTTTCTTTTTCTCCAGCACAATGAACGAACTAGTTGACAAATTCAACACTGCCTATGACAGGCATAGTCGAAGGGGTGGACGGACTGCTTTTATCTGAAAGCTGCCGTCTCTTATAGGATAGTTAATACCTCTGACAGGCAATAATCATTCAAGGATTGAGTGTTTTTTTCTCTTTCGTTTTGTTTCTTTTTTCCCCTTTCCCTCTTCTAAAATATGCATAGCACATAGAAGCTCAGGAACAATATTTCTTAGAAACTGAACAATTCAAAAAGAGAGAGATTGCGTATATTTTTGTGCATGCTTTTTTTTTGGTTTTGCATATTTTGCCATCATTTGTTCATTTAGGGTATAAACTTATGATTTTAAAAATGGACGTGCTCGAAGATGTGTTTCTTTAAGGTAATGTGTTACAGGCATGTCTCAGGTACAAATGTATAGACCTAGGTGTAGGTGTCCTGTTTCTGTCCTCTCTCTTCCATGGGTTTCTCTATTTTTGCTGTGTTATTGTTTTTATCTAAAGCATGCGGTACATCTGTTTAGAGCTTAGTTCAATCGGATGGATGGAGGGATGATCATCGTAAATATGATATTCTAACATTGTTAGTTCACAAGCAACTAAATTGAAATTAGTAAACTAAATGTGTGGCATTTTTTTTTCTGGCATATGAAGGTTTATGCTTAAGTGGAAAAGTGTAGTTATTACTGGACTAAAGTCGATGATGCTTGTAATGATGTATGACACTTATAGACAGGTGCACTCGATGTTTTAAATATGATCCTTGTCAACACAAAATGGTGAGCGAACTCCAGACTTTTCACAACACGTGTGCACGCCCGCACTTTTTGAATCGTGAACTCATTGATGCAAAGAAGAGAATGCATGAGCCTGGAGAATGGCTCCCAACTATGCTGGAGATAATAACTTGCATTGAGAAAAAAGGATCAGCACATTTTTTAGCCATTGTCCAGAGATATAAAACAGAACAGAGATTGGAGCTTAAAAAACGACTCTAATCTCTTCCCAAGGGCTGTTTGGGTGAGCATCCTGGATAGCCTGTAGCAGAGACCGTTTCAAGAATAACCCTTTGAAGGGGCATGATGCTTGTTAAAGAAGCCATAAACCAACAGCCATAAGCATCTACTGCAAGAGGGGATTAACAAGACAGTTGAAGCTTCTCATCAACTAGGTTTCCTTGCATGATTTCTACAAACAGCAGGCACACCGGTTTTTGAGCAGCCAGAGATGAAAGTCTGTTATATTTGGGTTAATTTCACCCATACCCTTTGAGTAGCACAATTTCTTCACAGTTTTGCTAGTTATGATATTGCATAACAATAATCTCACTTCAACGAGGGCACATGGGGCTTCAATTAGATTGTGAAACGCCAAGTCTGAAAAAAAAAGGGAATTATGAACTTCAAATTTCTTAAACTTCTGGCAGGAGTGTAGTAATAATGCCAAGCGAGCACCATCAACTTCTGAAAAACCACAAAGCCTCAGTGACTGTAAGCCTTTGCAACCCTCAGAAAGGATATTCATGTCTTTGTGTCCATGCACCCCACACACCAAGGAAAACAGCTTAAATAAAATGCATTGAGGTAGAATGAACTTGAATTTGAAATCAATAGCTTTTTGATATATGGAACTGCCATCCATCATGACATCCCATTTCACAGCCATCAATACACAAGGTCAACCATGGTCGTTCATTACAAACTTCATTTATAGCAACAACTCCCTTACTTGCCAAACGAGTTTGTCCAATACCAAGCCAATGCAGTCCATTAAATAAAGGGCTCTTTAGCAATCTTGATGCATCAGCAGATAATCCAATGCAGTTGAAAAGATCAAGCCGCCGAAGTGGCTTATTCCCATCTTGGAACCTCTTCTTTGTACCCAGTGCTTTCAATGAAGAATCAGTCACATAAAAGCAACACCTAATACACAATTCAGTAATCTCCCTACCAGCAGCAACAACTGCGAAAATTCCATTGTCTGATATTCCTGGCATGTAACCCAAATCTAGTGCAGCCAATGTTAGAGCAATTGCCCCACAGAGCAAAAGAGAAATTCCTCTGTTGGTTATCCTCTTACAACCTCTAAGACACAAATGTGAGATTGGTGGACTCTCCTGTCCAAGAACAGACAAACCATCATCCGTAACATCAGCTCCACTAAGATTCAAAGATCTTAATCTTTGATGACCTGAAATGGTGCTGAGGCAAGAATCTGCTATGCTTTTGCAACCATGCAGGTCTAGCACCTCTAAGCTCCTAGAAGAGCTCAATTTCTTTACAGTTTCACTGGTTATGAGGTTGCATGACAATAACCTCAACTCAACTAGGCTGCATGGTTCTTCAATTAGATTGTGAAAGGCCAAGTCCGACAAATTCAGGGAATTACGAACTTCAAATTTCTTTAACTTCTTGCAACAGTGTAGTAATGATGCAAAGCCAGCATCACTAACTTTAGAGAAACCACAAAGCGTCATTGACTGCAAGTCTTTGCAACTCTCAGAAAGGAGAAAAATCCCCATATCGTTTATTCGTTTAAATGATGCTGGGTAGTCCTGTCTACTGCGTATAAGAGAAAGAACAGTTAAATGATGGCAGGAACCCAAGGACTGCAACCCAGTATTGGTCAAGTCAAGGTTAGGAGATGGTTCTCTGTTCGGCCTATCTTTAAGATCCAGCTCTTCCAAAAAAGGAAGAGAGCTGGTGATAGTCATAAGCAGCCTGTCAGATATTACATCTAAGAGTAGTGACAAGCACTGCAATGTGAAACCATATGACATTCGAGAGACAAGGTTGTTGGTATCTTCTATTGCAGAAAAGTTTCCACCAACTCCTAGTTTGTTTGCAAGACTGACTGCATTTTCCTCGAGCATCGGCTTTAGTTCCAAAATTTTAATAGTTTTGGGAAGAAAGCATTCAACAGACTGGAAAGCAATTGCATCAACTTCTGTCGCTCGAAGTTCGAGACAGAGACACTACCATTGGAAAAGAAACATACCTCAGCTGATTGTAGTCTATTTTCTTGTTTATCAAAACAACCTCAAATTAAAAAAGTTTATCGTAAAATACATTAATCTAAATGAAAAGAAACGGCATATGGCAGTATTAGCTCACCTCCAAAAAATGACACCTGCCAAGCATGTAAGCAAGATTCCTCTTGAATGTATGTGGTGAGCCTTGATCAGCCAATTCTAGCTTTAGGACCCTATTATTAGACAAACAGGGAATCCAAACACAATTACTTTTAGCACCAAATGGATTCAGACTACATATATATATATATATATATATATATATAGTACAGAACAACTGAAATCCATTGAAAGAAATGTGGGACACTATGAATTCGATTGCATATTAAGATGAATAGTAAACAAATTAGTTCGACTTGGCAAGGTAGACACCTAGAAATGAGTTAATAACTAGTAAGTATTGCAAGAAACAGAGCAGCAAAATAAGAATTATGTAAAATGGGTAATTAGAACCTTAGAAAGGGGCAGCGTTGTCCAATGGAAACAAGGAACCGAGAGGAGAGCAAAGAGCCGCTAAAGAAATTAAGTTGCTGAACTTGTTCACCCAGGAGAAGGGTGAGGCAGGAATCATGCAGGCGTTGGCAATTAAGGGTCACGGTATTAATGTTATGGGTACCTCCTCTGGTTATACGATAGAGAGTGTCGGCATCTGGGATGAGAGATGCAGAGGGTTGGAGGGAGGAGAGGAAGGGAAGGATTTGGCTGTCAACGGAGAAGCGCAGAGCTCTGCTCACACAGGCCACCGCGCACACCGTCTCTAAATCCAACCTCCCTAGAATCTCTTCGTTTAACAAGCTTGTTGGGAGTCTCTCCATTACAGTTGTAGCAACTGCCGTCACTGCTATGTTTGAAATTTGTAGGGATCCGACCCGGGACCAAGAGGACGCTACGCTATCGTGGGGTCTGAGTTTGGCCGGGCTATCTTTTATTCGATCACCGTAAAAATTTCATCAATCCGAATTTTTATTCAAAAATTGACTTCGTATTTAATTATTCCTTAATTCTTTTAATTACTAAAAATATGAAAAATTAAATAAAATCTAATTGCGTTTGAGTGATTTTAATCTCATTTGGTTGATTATAAATCTATAAATATACATTTTTCTTATTAAAATCAAGAAGTAGCAGCAAAGCTTATTTTTTTCTTTTGAGAATATTTATTTTTATTATTAAATTTTTCAATAATTATATCAAAACTAAAAAGGATTCAATGAGGGTATTAAAAAAAAGTATTTTCAGAGATAATTTTTTATATATTAATAGTAGTTATAGTAACCATATAACAGAAAAAAAAAAAACTATTTGTAAAAACTGATGAGAGAGAGGTGATAGTAATCACATCCAAGTGATTTTTAAATAAAGTATGAAGAAATTAATTCATAATGTTTTATATGTGCCTGAAATAGCTAAAAGTTTACTTAATTTGAGTGGGTTAGTAAATAATGATGATTATGTTATGAAAATTTAAATATATCAATGAAGGAAATAACTATGATCAAAGAAACACTTGGAGAGAGGTGTTTATGTGTTTCGAAAATATTTATTTTTATGAAATTCAGTGAAACTCTTTTAAAACATGTCGAGCAACGTTTTTGTAATTTTAAAAAAATTTAAGAAACACGTATACACTTTAGAAAATGTTTCTTTTTTACTATTAATTTTAGTTATAAAATTTATGAACAATTAATATTTATTTTTAAATATTTATCTGATTAGTATCATCTTATTTATTTTTTCATTATTAATATTGATTTAGATAATTATTTTTAATATTGTTTATTTGTATGATTTCACAATTATATTTTTTTATATATTTATACATATATACATGTTTTGTTTCTTATATTTTTTTAAAAATATTATTTTTCCGTATTCATATTTGTGTTTCCACGCTACCTAGATAAGTAGTAAAATTGTTTTTTTTTTTAAATAATGAACTTTATTGAATTTTTCGCACCAAAATATTTATTTTTTTATTATCAACTTATTTAAATTACTAACATCTCTTGGTTTAAAGAAAAGGCTAAGCATTAAATTCAAATAAAACATAAATTCTAAAACTTTGTTGCAGGAGTCTCAATGCATCAACATGCTTCATGATTGCACTATGGCGTTAGACGTGTGGAGGAGGGTATAGCCTGATCCATCTTTCAGCAGGTTGTGATTCAGCTAAGGAGAGCTCTTCTCTTGAGAGGCAAGTAGATGATTCAAGAATAGTAATAGGCGTGACATGTTGGTTAAAACTAAGCTCTGACAATGCCTGGAATTGTGATCGAAGATCATAATGGACGATGGGTACGAAAGCAGACAAAGATTGGCTATCAAAGATAGTTCATGTTAGTAACTTTAATATTTAGATGAGCACAAAATTCAGTTAAAATTGAATTACATTCTGTAGTTTTCCTTTGTTCTGTTGCCTTTGTCAATTGATTCCTTTCCTGTTACGAGGTGACCAACATAACGTTTGCTGCTTCAGATGGAGAGCTCAGTTTTGGAGATGAGAATACCATCGCTATCCGCATATAGCCATTCCCCATCTCGAATTAGAGTTTCCGCAATGTGCACAGGTACATGCTTCTCACCAATGCCTTTCTTGCTGGATTTCATGGGATGTGAAGACAAGGCTCTTACCCAATATCACACCATTTATCTCATCCGCATCTCTTATGCAATCATTCACTATAATACCAGCCCACCTCATATTTTGAGCCAATTGTCCTACATTACCTCCCACCAAGAACACCTCATGCTTCTCCCACCATCTATAACCAGCACTCTTCCTTTGCCTCTAGTTTCTAATAGCTCTCTAACCAACACATTGTCCTCGAATACCTTAAGAGCAACAATGGGGCCTGAGAATGCTCGACTCTGGCCATAAATCTTGAAAACTGGTTGCGAAGCCCGCAAGTCACCACTTGCCAAAAGTGCTGCATTTGCATCACAAGCTTCAGCAGTAGCTACGGTAGACATATGTTACCTTGCGTACAACAATATTAATGTCAATGACATGTGGCATTAAACTTAACAAGTGTTCAAGAACATGCTCTTTAGATTTTGTCAATCTTTCACCACATACTCACGAACTTCTAAGATTTCTAGTTTGCTAAAGCATATGACCACGATAAGAACCAACATCTGAACAAGTCCAACCCAGAATTAGCAGCAGGTATATCTCCCAGGAACAAACATCATGTGACAACCATAATAAAAACAAGTGATTCTACGTACTGTAAAGGAACATGCAAATAGTCGGGTGCACAGGTGATTGTTCCTAAGACAAAATCTAGCTCTCAAAATGTGTTGAAAGAAATGGTAGAACATCTTCAAACAAAATCTAGCCCTGGAATTAATACCCAAACTGTCAAAATGGATAATATGGTCCATAAACTTCTCTACATAAAATTCTTTTGGCATCACCACTATAGATTTTGTCTATACTGCAATTAAGAGTATACTAAAATTACACCACATGGTACCGAAGAAGAATAATCACGAAAAAGCACTTTCTAATTCACTAAATTATAAAAGCAATCCAATTCTTACTAGAAAGATTACAATTACAACATAAAATCATCATCACAAGTGTGTGAGTGCATATACACACAAAAGATTGCGTGTGAAATAACTCCTACAAAAAAAATCAGAACCCAGCCCAGTCCAGCACAAGTGAAGGTATCCTCAACTCCTAAAATCAAAGAAAAACAGCTAAATACTTAACCGACAGAAGATTGACATATGTTTTGCTTTAAAATGGATATTTTAGTACAGCCTTTGGTATCATTTCTTCACTATAACTTGCAACGCAGAATCTCTGCTTTTTACGAATCTAATAATGTCAAAAAGCCATCTGTGCGCACTACCATATGAGCAAAAATGAAAGAGAATAAATTTTTTAAGATTATTCCGACACCACCATCCAAGAATATAAATTCATACAGTACCAAAAGAAAAAAGTTTGACAACTATCTAACCATTGATTGAGTGCCCAAAGAAAGAATCAATATGAAGATCAAATAAAAGTAACACCGTCAAGACAAGAAATGAAAGGTTATCCAACCCATTAACGATGGCCACAATTATAACTAAAGAAAATAATGGATAAAAAAGATACTTGAGAAATTAAGAAAAAAACCAATTACCAGTTGAGAATACAAAGGAACGCAGACTTAAAATCAGTGGTGGGTTTGATGGGGAAGCTTCTGTACCCTAGGCTTAGATGGTGGTGTACGGACAGAAAGATCATCCGATGATTAATAGGATATCAGGTGTCGAATGGGCGGCAACAAGTGTCCCCTTGGTTGGCGTGCCCATTCCCCACGGGTTCACGATTCACTCACATGACTCGTTACGTAATCCATCTTAGTTCGTTACTGGTACTATGTTTTTTTTTTTTTATTGGCTACTGATTGGGTTTCAACACCTCAGCCCAGCCCAGCCCATGGAAAATACTTGCTCGAGTCCAGATTTTGTGAGTTTAAATGAAAAGAAGCCACTCAAAAAAAAAAAAAAATGTTGTTTCAATTGTACTTAAATTAAAATTAAAGATGAGAAATATGTATGATTTTATAATATGACAACATGTGTATTAAAATTATAATTTTTAATGTGTCCCCTTTTATAAAAAAAAAAAATTGTTTCAGATTGGCTGTTAAATTTATAATCAAATTACAAATAATTTTTGAAAAAAAATAAAATTATTAAAATTTAAATTTTAAAAAATTTTATGCGTTTACAAGTCACTTTTTTTAAGCATTTTTTGGGAAGAGGTTTACGAGTCTCACTCACAATTAAAAGAAAAACACATCAACAAGTGTTTTTAAGTTTAATAACTATTTTGAAAATTTAAATAACATTATATAAACATGAAAAATTAAATATTTAATATCATTAAGGTTTTTTAAAAGTCACAAATGAAAAAGATAAAACCCAAAATCAAACTACATGCTAATCTTCCAGGTCACTTTCACTTTATTAGCATTATTTCTACTTTTTTAAGCGTTGCTATTTAAAATAAAAACAAGAATAAATATAAAATAAAAAACAATTAAAAATTTATTTCAAATAAAAATTTTACTTATTATCACAATAATTATTTAACAAATAAATAATTATATTGTCGATTAATTTATTATATAAAACTATCGAGTTAAAATAATAATAAATAAAACAAAAGAATAAATAAATAAAATTAAAAATAATACATATATAACTAAAAGAATAAGATTAAAAATGATATATATTTTTTTTGAAAAATAAATATTCTTATTTAACCACTTATGTAAAAAAAAAAATTAATTTCGTTAAAAAGCAACGTGGGAATTTTGGACTAGTTTAAAAGTAAAACAATAATCCATGCTTGCGCAACATAATTTTTAGATTGAGCTACAAATGCAAATGATGTATACATATTATGTTGGCGATTCATGAATAAATAATAAACAATATATAATGCCACTAAAACTACAAGTTACTAAAGACAAAATTGGAGCGGATTCATCCGTTTGTTGCTAACACCAGTCCTAAAACCTTACAATTTGTCGATTATCACCCTCATCCCTATGCCTTCCGTAAGGGTTGCTGTCGCTGAACCCATTTCGACTTCCTTTACGCACTTTCTTCCTAAATTTGGAAGCATTGCTGTCCATGTTCAGATTGACCTTCGGTGGACAAGAAAAGCAAAATGAAGTTGCAACCATCTGCCAGAATCCAAAAACATTAACCATTTTGTTGGATATCATAACAATTCTTGTTGCCAAGGCATTATTCTAATTGATAGCCACAGCCACATCTATCTTCTAAAGACGAGGTCTTGAGTTTCATTTTCCTTTAATTTATTTTTTTTTTTTCTCATTGAAGTCATGCTGACAACTTCCTTTAAGGTTGCAAATAGGAATTTAACAAACTTGAAGGCATCCCAAAATCTCAATTTATGCAGTTCCTACTTCCTACTTGCTGAAATTCGATCTAAAACATGATTTTCTTTTAGAGTGCAAGGATGAAAGGAGCAAAAATCAATACCTGCAGATCAAGGCGATGGACATTAAATATGTCTTTCATAGAGTGTGAATTATAGGCCAATATGTAGGATCGATATGCATCTTTAGCAGACTTATTCAAATAATAGTTGTTGGCCACCAATTTCTCCTGCATCCATCCAACAGTCCAATCTGAGTTTCTTTGCTCCCAGTTATTAGGAAAATACAAAGTAGCAAGGAAAGAAAGAAATACCAGTTGAGACTGAACATTTGCCAGCTTCTTATCATCAAATTCATATTCTTTAACAGGGACTTTGGCAGCCTAGAAGCATATATTAAGTTAGATACAAAGCAAGCAATCTATTCTTCAATTATTTTCCATTTCAATCTAATGGCGACTAGATTTAAAGCTTACTGGCTTTTCATGAATGTGAAAAGTTCCTGAGAAAGGAACCGTAATAAGATTTTACTTTACCTTCAAATAACGTAGAAATTGCAGCTCTTCTGGAATCAGAAACAGCAGGGCATTTCCTTTTCCACCTTCCCCACGGGCTGTACGGCCAACCCTATGAATGTACTCCTGAAAGCAGTAATTTCAATCTATATGTTAATGCATATGCATGAATGAACATGACAATACAGAAAACATATAAACATGTAATGAGGAAAGGTTAGTGGGGAACCTTGGGTTCGTCAGGAGGGTCATACTGCACTATCCAGTCCTGAAAGAAAAGAGGAAAAAAAATTATCAATATTAATGAATTGACAAAGAGAACTTTCATGGTACGATTCCAGCTGAGAACAATGACTATTAAGGTCCTAAGATGGTTAAACTCTAATATGTCCAACCTTCAAACCATCTTTGCTCACCAAGCTCTTAAAAAAATATTAGACCATTACACAACTCTTATTCTTTCTTAAGAAGGGTGGCTAACACTAGATTAGATGTTTGCCTTTTGATGGAAGCAGGAAGACCAAGACTTTGAAATCCACGTTCACAATTTTAAGACAGTTAATTTTCCCAAACTTTCACAAAAGCTGCTGTAGTTTGTGCCTAATCCCAATAGAACTTGTTTTTTTTTTTTTTTTTTTCATTCTTCCATGTCCCATGTACATGACCATCACAGAATTGATACAAAGTCAACTTTAGTTAGATAGAATGCAATGCAAAGGACAAATTTCTTTTACCATGCAGTTGAACTTTAATTAAATTAAATTTGCATAAAGCTTCAAACCTCATTAGAGTCACAACAAGAAAGCTCTAATTTTGTTATTTTCCAACAGTATTCATTAACTTGTGCATTGACGTCTTACTGATATTATGTCAAATTTCAAGACTATTAAAGCCACATAATTTTGCAACTACAAGTCTAAAAACATCCATCAATTTTTCCTTGAAAGATGAACTTTTCCAGAGAGTATCAGGGGCAGAGAAAATAGTGTGGCTCCTACAACAAGCAAGTTCACACATTGCAGGTGTGCAAATATGTAAAAATTCAAATGTGAAAACAAAATTTAAAAAAAATAGAACAGTAAACAATAATAACAGGGTGAGGAATAATGCTCAACAGAAGTAACAAGTGCAGTATGAGGTTATTATATGACAATTACAAGAGAAAAATAAAAAGCACAAAAACCACAACCAGATTAATAACAAGTAACAAGCCACTTGAAAAAAGATACATACTACTGCAGGAATATCAAGTCCACGGGCAGCAACATCAGTACACAGCAAGATCCCCTTCTCGGCTTTACAAAAATCAAAAAAGGTAGTGGTTCGTTTCTGCTGTTTCTGTTTTCCATGGATATCAAAGCATTCAACCTGAATATATCTAAAAAGTTCAGAATGGAACTTGACCGAGTTACATGAAGAGAAGAAGACCA